>JAMWET010001328.1:500000-647786 GCA_024036415.1 Prochilodus magdalenae | reverse complement strand
TTTTGGTTCTGTTTGTTTGGTGATTTAGTTTCTGGTTTTGACTCCTTCCTGTGTCCAGACTGTTCGTCTTGCCCATATCTGTTTTGGTTGTTTTGCTGTAAGCTCCAGTCTAGGATATCGCTATTGTCACTCAAACTGGATTTGGGTACTATGCTTACCACTAGTCTATACTCATTTCCATTTGGAAATTGCATCATGGCTTAACTTAAGCCAGCAGACCAGGACAAGACTTAAGCTTCCATTATGCAACAGCAACAAGGAAGGAGTTCAGACATTGCGACGCTCAATGCGTTATCCTGTCCAAGATGCATTGGAAACATGCCTTTCCCTCAGCTAAGCAGAATTCGAAGTCCCTGGGGTTCAAAGGAAGAGTGAGGAAGCTCATTACCGTAATTTAAGCATGAGTGAAGGCTGAATGTGAGAGAGAGAGATATAGAGGAGGTAGGACACTCAGGAGAGCAGAGATCAAAACAAGTTAGCTGACGGATTCACTCCCTCCTCTTCGTCAAAGACATCGATTTAGAACTTTTTGGCCAAAATCTCTCAGGCTCTGCGTCGCTCACAAAGTTTCTTGGCTTGGAATCAACATCAACTGCTCCAACGCAATGCAGCAAACTGCTGTATCAATCTTTAGCTCATCATGTGGATTTCTTTCAGTAAAAAGATCATCGTTTTGAAACTAGTCCTCAGTTGTGATGTATTCTTGTTCTTAAAATCTATCTATCTATCTATCTATCTATCTATCTATGAGCCATTTGGGAGTCCTTTGAGTGCTTAGAAGAAAAATTCTAATCTAGTCTCATTTTAGTTGCAGGCATAAAGCTGCTGAAAAAAATGTGCTATGGTCTCAAATAATGAGCCCTTCATTACAGAGGGACCTCCAGTCTGAGGGAAAGAGCAAAAGTGCTACGCTTAGCAAATGCAGTGTTTAAAGTAAAGAGGCAGAAGTCATTTGAACCTTTTGATTGGTCTATGCTGTCTATAGCATAACATATAGCTGAGGTTTTAGCAAGCTTTAAAAGAATGTGTTCTGTGTTTTAACTTTAGCTAGATTAGCTGACAAATGAAGTTAGCTATTACACCAGCTAGCATACTTCCTATCCAAACACTATGCTAGTCAAACGCTTCATTTTGTTTTTCCCCTTTTCTTTGAACAGTGGATTTACTGCATGTAGAGCTTCATCTTATCCATGGGACTAAAGGTTTACTATAATTAAAGACCCTTTTTTTAAAACTGGGAGAATGGCACAGCAGTAATAACTGTGACAGCTGCACACAAATGTCTTTCTTCATTTGGCGAGTTAAGGATAACGGCCCTAGCATGTTCATCTTTTTGTTTTTTTTCTTAGGGTGAGAGGTCACATGAACTTTTTTAGACTACATGTCTATTTTGACATGTTGCTTTCGTATGTTCATCGCAGTGTCTCACTGTACACCAGCCAAACAGAGCACAGCTCATCTAATAATTCATAAGCTCACCATAAAAGTGGAAACAGCTCGTTTCCTTCTAGGGCCAAATCATAGGCTGTATGAAACCAGATCTTTTACGTTTGAGTTAAGTCATGAGTCAGTTATGGGTAAGTCTGAGTTGCAAGTCAGTTAACAGTATGTGTGAGTCTGTGAAGGGGGATTCCAAGTTAAGTTTAAAGGCAGTTTGTTGTTGAGTCATTAGTCAGTTAAGTGCAAGTCAGAGTCAGGAGTCAGTTGTGGTTGAGTCTGAGTCGTGAGTCAGTTAAGGGCACGTTAAGACGTTAAGGTTAAGGTTTTACATTTATGGTATTTAGCTGACGCTCTTATCCAGATCATATTACAGGTGGGCCAATGTAGTGTTAGGAGTCGTGCCCAAGGACTCTTATTGGTGTAGCACAGCCCGGGATTCGAACCCCAGTCTCCCACGTGTGGTGGTGGCTACTTGGCAGGTATTGGTGTTATGAGCTACACCAACCACCGGTTAAGGTGAGAGTTGCAAGTCAAACCGAAGCACAGTCACAAGTCTGAATCAAGTAACTGGTCAGTTATGGGCAAGTCTAAACTGAGTCATGAGTCAGTTAACCTGCAACTTGAGTGCCTCTTGAGCCTGTTTGCAGGGAGCTCGGATTGGTGCAACACCTTCATTTCTGTCTGAACGATCAATTTGATTGATTGTGTATTGCAGTGTCCCTGACCTCGGCAGGGCCCAGCAGCTTGGCGCTCTCTCCAATGCTCTCCTCAATGTAGCAGCGTTCTTCATCAGTGATGGTGGGGTGTTCTGCTGGACTCTCATACGACACCAAGATCCAGAACATGTACCATACAATGCCAAAGCTCCCTGGAAAAGAGAGCGAAGTCTTATTGGATACGCTTATATAACTTCAAGCACGTATGACTGATGCATCCAGTGTCAGCAGAGAGGACAGACTCGTGGAAACAGTGGAGGAAAAATCAATAGAGTGTTAGATACCAAATCCATACTACTGTTGTTGCTCAGCTTCATAAACTGGGACTGGACGCTACAGAGCTGTCTTGACCATTTAGGCTGATGGCTGCATAAATGCACACACTATACGGGGGTTTAAAGGTCACTTTGACCAAATTAAAAAATGTAACGATTATTACATCTAATACATAATATATTCCAATAATAATGATAATAATATTAATAATAATATATTCCAAATATTATTCAGCAACAGAACAACAAAACAAAAATGTTCGGACTATGTGGAGAAATCTGCCATTACAAAATGTTAAGGGGTATAGGCACTTGTCAGTAACTGTCCAAGGAACTGAACTGCCAACGGCTTGACTGATTCATGGCTGGTTCATCTTTAAACGAGGCTGAAGTTGGTTTTCTTATTTGCCGGCTTCGTAATCAGATGTTCTGTTCCTGGACCTTAAATGCTACAGCTCGTAAAGGCACCAGAACATAACGGCGGCCTCGTTTAAGGCAGAACGGAAGCTACTGCAAAACAAACGGGTGAATAGGAAGCCAACTTGGGCTCCCACATCTTTACTAAAGATTCTGATTGGGCTGCACATTTCACTCTTGACCAATTGAACCTTGAACTAAATGGAGCAGCTTCACTAAACATTTGACACTGAAGAAACGGAATAGGGGTTCCAACTTCAGAGAGCAGTTCCAGCTTTATTAGCTGCCATGCTGCCTGATTGTACCACTGTGTGCTAGTTTCAACAGATCATCTTGAACTGAAAGTTTCATAGTGTGGACGCCTACTTTTAATTTTTTTTTTTTTTAGTTGCTCAAAAGCATGCTAGTGTAGGTAACGTTAACGTTAGCTCCTAGCAAGGTAGTAACTAGCATAACTAACTTAGGCTTAGTTAGAACAAGTCATCATGAAAACAACCTGCAAATAACAATGTTAGAGCTTTGACTCTGGTTCGTATGTATAGCAGGTTTTGCTTTAAGATACAAGATCAAGTAAAGCCATGAAGTGATGAAGTCATCATCCTCCCCATTAAGATGCATGCATGAAGAGGTTATAAGGTTCATATGGTTCCCACAAGACCTCAGAACTCACCATAGACATAAAACACAGAGGACCAACCAGTGTACTGCACCAAGATCCCAGCCAGAGGCATGGCAATGACAGCCCCGGCGTAGGAACCTACAGGAAGGAGAAGAAGGTTCGGAGACTTAGAAAGAGAATTAAAACAGACTCTTGTTTACACAGTCATGGTGCTAGGAGGAGGGGCCTGATATGTACCGAGATGGATCATTATGAAGCAGTTCTAACACATAAACAAGGAGGGCAACATTGACCTGTTACTTGCCAAATAGTGAACCCAGACTCATTTATATTGTTTAACATCAGATTTCCCTTTTTTTTTTAAGAAAAGATCTTTAATTGGCCTAGAACCTCTTATGTATGGAGGTCATTCAACTTTTTAAAGTATCTTCAGATTTGCACATCATATTTACAGGATTGGTTCTTTAAATAGCATCCACAGAAAGGTTCTATAGAAGGCACATAAGAGTGTGCCTTCTATGGGAGGACTGTGTGAACCATGTTTACATGCACTGTAATAAAATATGAGCAAAGATTCAATAGCAAATAGAGGTGACTAATGCTGGGTAGGTCTGTGCTTACCGCAAAAAGAAGTGGTGGCCAAGCGACTCCTCTCTAGAGGTGGAGCCCACTTGCTCCAGATTCCGTGGCATGCTGGATAGGTCACTCCCTGTCATTCAAAACCATTATTATCACAGTCAGTATTATCCAGTCTATTGCATGATATTACATAATTAAGTCTATTGCATCTGTATTGTTAATTGCTATTGCTGATTGCTATTAGGCTTATTTCCCAATCCATAAAGTCCATAGAACCTATATATATATAGACTATAACTATATAGAATAGAAACTAAGCTACAAATCAGCCTGTTTTAAACCAGTTGTTTCAATGATGTCACAAAAAACAATTTATTTACATATATCCATCAATTTAGCCTACAGTAGTTTAGCCCCGCCCACTCATACCCAAGAATGTTTCAGCCCTGACTGCTTTTCTGAACAAGCCTCAATACAGGATCCATCAGAACAGAGCTCACTGATCTTAGATCAGTTATGAATTAGCAAAAACAAAGAACAAGACAAATGTAGAATATGGGCCCTTTAAACAATTAAGAAAGCAAAACAACTGACTATATTTCCATCTGAAATCAAACGACACCAAGAACGTCACTAAACTGGATGAAAATGGCTGATTCATAACCCTTAACTGGCTGAACAGACTTGTGAGCAAAGGGATGGAATACCAAGCATCCTTTATGAGATTTCAGAGCTGCAGTATTAGTGAAATGGTCCATTTCACCGTGCCAGTGTCCCCGTGTTCATGCACAATGCATCACAGTTATGATATTGTTTTAAGGTCACATGTGCTCAGTGCATTTCAAAATCTGACATGAAGCACTCCAGCAGATTCAATTAAGCCACCAAGCTACAAAAACACCAAGATCAATACAGGTCACTCAAAAACGCCTGAAGGCTACGTTGCATTGTCATGGTTCCTGCTGCTTCACACAAAACCCCTCTCTCCATAGCTCTCCTCCTCAGAGCTAAAGTAGAGAACTGACCAGAAATGATGCTTATATGATAATATATATATATATAAAATTCCTACGGAATGTGTTTGGTAATTTGTGATTAAGGGGACATCGTATGCTCATTTATTGGTATGTAAGAATATAAATTATTAATAATAATTATATATATATATATATATATATATATATATATATATATATATATATATATATATATATATATATATATATATATATTTTTTTTTTTTTTTACATTTTATAATTTTTTTTTCGATTCTTAGAAACACTGTATTGGTTTTTAATTAATAGTATAAATGGGAAGACTGGTGGCAGACAGCGTTGTGTTGTGTTTAAACTCCCGACTCCCACAAGGAAAGTATGTGGTCACTGATGGTGTCTTTGTTCGAAGCCATGCTTTTATGTCAAGGAAGCATAAACGAGCTATAAGGTTGCATCGCTGAACGTGAGCATTAGCAAACATATGCTTATGGTGGTGTGTATCTATACCATGACCATGAGCATATGAGGTTTGTCTAATGATGTATTGTGGTAGGACAGAAATGTAAATTGTGTCCCTACCAAACAAATGCGTCCCTAAGTTGTAACTACACCCATGCCCTTGCCTATGACAATTTCCCTAACATTAGATTCACAGCATCGCTATATTATGCAACATAGAGAATCATAACCCTGGGATGGTATGTATGATGTCACCAAGTTCTTGCAAGTACACAGTCAGTTGTTCAGTAGACAGCTCAGTATTCTGGAATTGTCATCCTTAGATTCATGGTCCTCCTACACAAAGCTCCAATCACTGTTTCTGCAAAATAATGTCATTGCTAATAGTGGGCGGAGCCATACTTCCTGTACTGGCTCTCCTATTTGAGAATCGATTCCCACATGAGCTTTCTATGAGCTTATGTGACTGTATATTTAATATCTAATGCACAGGCTTTCATATATACATACAAAACAGGCTCACTGGCTTTTCACTGTGGACTGATGAACCCCTACTGAACAGTCTCGAAGCAAAAGAGGTGCGTTACCTCCACCAGCCCTTGTAATATCCTCACGAAGATGACGCAGCCGTAATGGACCCGGGCAGCTGAGGGGATGAACATGTTGAGGGTCGACGTAAGAATGATGGCCGCCCCAAAAACTCTGGATAACACAAAGACAAGCCACAATTAGGCACTGTGGAGGATCAGTTCACTTGTTTAGACTCTCAGCCACTCATGAAGGAAGTCACATGTCTTGGTGGATGTATAAGGTGTGTGATAGGCTGCACACATATCCTTCATTGGTGTCGTGGGTAAAAGGGGTGACACATGCTGGTTGTCTTCCCTGGGGCGGGTGGAATCTTCCAGCAAGACACTGCGACATGCCGAAAAGCTATGTCCGACATTGGTTGGAAAGCATGACCAAGACTTCCAAGTACTACCCTGGTCCACTAATTCCCCAGACTTGAACCCAAGTGAGCATCACTTGAGCATCATTGAGTATGGGACCCCTTTGATCGTCATGGTCGCTCTATGGATCCTCCCCCTACTTACCCTGCTGCAGTTGTGGGATGCACAAAAGTGAGCCATGGCTCTAGACACCTGATACAACCTACCAGGACCTTACTAAGTCACTCCCTGCCCATCTAGCTGCTGTCCCTGTTGCACACGGTGTTTCCTCTGGATATTATATCATAATATTCTATAATAATTAATACATTTGCTTGTAGATGTTTCTATTTTCCATTATTTTCATATTTATGGTGTGACGTACCATATTTAGCTTGTGACGTACTACATGGCTACATGGCTTACTACATACATGTGAGTAAGGTTTGTTTCCCCGTGTTGGTAACGGTAGTAGATTCACGTTGTGAAAATGATGCAATAAACACCCAATAAATATACATAGAATCTGCTAAACCGGCAAATAAAAAGGAATAAAGTATATGCGATATGCGCGCAAGAGGTGGGATGGCGCGAGGTGCTTCAGTGCAGCGCGCGCTCCGCCTCCAGCTCGAGCTCTCAGCATAAAGCGAATACGCGGCACGAGGGCGAAATCTGAGATGTCGAGATTGTCTGCTGGGCTTCAGTAATACGTATTTGTAATTTCTCAGCCATCCAGACTACAACCTCTCTCCCCCGCCATGTGTAACATAAGGAGCACGAGACAAGCCTTTAACCCGCCCCCCTCCTCACCACCACCTCCTCCATCCCCAGACCCGGCGCCCCGCGGGAGCTCATTAACAGGTGGCTGAGGCCCAAAGCGCATACACAGCCAAGACCACTGCCGTGCAGTCTCTCTCCCTTCTTAACCTCCTGAACAATAACAATAGCAACCGCTACTGTAGTGTGTTTATACGCCCCGCATATGGACGAGAAATGAAACACTATATGAAGAATATATATATCTATATCTATCTATATATATAATATATATATATATATATATATATATATATATATATATATATATATATATATATATATATACATTTATATATACCACACACATATCTGAATGTATGGGGCATTTAAGTACATATATATATATATATATATATATACATACATACATACATACATACATACATATATATATATACCGTGTGTATGTGCTATGTGTATGCATCATGTGTGTATAAAGTCCCTACAGGAAGTGGCAACATCTCGGAACAGCTTGCGTTAATTCACGGTGGACATAAAGAGTAAAACGAGTGCCGGGTACCTGTTGGCTGCTAGTCTGGAGGATATGTAGCCCCCGGGGATTTGGGTAACGATGTAACCCCAGAAAAAAGAGCCGTGGATCATCCCCACTGTCTCAGGGTCCCAGTTAAATTTAGCTTTCTGAAAGAGAACACAGCCCAGCTCAACACCAACACACTCATCATACACAGTCATGCAGGCTGTAGGAACAAATAGGACACGCTTGGACGAAACCCATATCGAGGACATACATTACATGCTGAGTAATAAGGTTCTTCCGTGATTATTTAGATCCATACATTTTATATTCACCTATTTAATTCCTAAATGTTTTTTTTTTTTGTTCTTTAGACCGATGGAGAACGTTGGAAAACGGTTCTATATAACACACAAAAATAGGATTGCTATGAGTTCAATGTTGTAACAACAAAAGAACAATTTCTGGTTCTATACAGAACCAATAGGGTGCTATATAGAACCACATACAGACCATTCTTCATCAAACTGAAGAAATAATACACCACGCAAAGAAGGTTCTTCTATTGCTACAAGCTCGTATCCTAACAATAATTATTATAACAACAGTAGAACCCTCGTTGGTTCTTTGGCTGGTGAAATGGTTCTACAGACTGATGAAGAATGCTCCTCATAGAATGTTGAAAACGGGTCCATGTAGCATTTAAAACAGCAAGCCTAACAGCAGCAGAACCGCTTTTGGTGCTAAATAGAACCATTTTTAAAAATGAGTGCTATACAGAACCACATTCTCCATCCAACTGAAGAACCATTCCATCACGCATAGAACATAGGAATAGTGAATATCGTAACAACAGAAGAACACCCTATTGGGTTATGGTACCATGGTAGAATGGTTCTTCAGGACGAGGGAGAATGTGTCGTCTATGGTTCTAAATAGATCCATTTTCTAAAGGGTTCTATAGGGTGCTGTTTCACCATGCATTAAATTCATTAAAGCGCAAAGAATTTATGATTTAAAAAAGAACATCGGCCTGTTTAAAGAACCCTTGGAGAACCATCATTTTAAGAGCACAGGCGACCATTCACTGATATTTCATTTATTCGTTCTCGTGCAACATTCATTCATTCAAGGCTACAAAACTCCGCCCGTGAATCTGAATACTTCCTGATGAATAAAACCGCAGCTCAGAAACACACGTGACCTCGCCGGCTCAACCCTACTCGAACAACCCTCCTTCGTTCTGAATGCTCTGTCAACGAATATCTGTGTGTAGATATACGTGAGCGCGCGCCCGGCCACTGAAGGGGTGTGTGTTGGGGGGTGGGGGGAACACCTTCCTGACGTCATCACCACCGCGCCCCCCCACCCCATCTAAAAATTCCACACATGCACGCGGTCTACACACGGTCGCGCGCACCTCCTTGATGATGATCTTGCCGTTTTGGTGGATGGTGCTGTTGTTGACCATGCTGACGATGGCCACGCCCAGGTTGCAGCGGATGCCGAAGGAGATGCAGAAGCCCAGGCCGCTCATGATGGCGATGATGTAGCGGCGCGGGAGCCCAAAGCACGTGCAGTCGCATAGAGGGGTCTTCCGTTCCCTGCTCGGGGCAGGACGGCCGTCTTCGGTCAGCTCGATACTCTCCCCGGGTTTCTGACGCCTCTCCAGCACCCTGATTACATATATACATACAGTGCGGAGCAGATACAGCACGTACACGATCAACTCCGCACACAAACATTATAATAATTATACAGTGTGGAACATCATTTATAATAAACAGGGTTATACAGGGTTATGTTATTTATTATTATGGTGTATTGTATTCCTTAAATTTATTCATTCACATTGTGAACAGCCTGGTTTTATTTATTTATTTATTTATTTATTTATTTATTTATTTATTTATTTATTTATTTATTTATTTATTCATTCATTAAATTGTATAGTACCGTACAACCAATAATATATACAATAAGCTTAATTTATAAAATAAGCTGATCTATAATAAACAGACCATAATTTCTGCCGTTTTATTCGTAGTGTAAGCGGAATAAGCGCCTATTACACATATCAATTAATTAATTAATTAATCAGTGTGTTTATTTATTTATGTATTTATTTATTTACATAATTTGAAAGGTTCAATAATATCAATCATCAGATCAGACAAGAAACAGCCTACAGATAACAAATAATATATAATAAATAACGTATAATACATTTTAATGCAAAAAATTATTACATGGATGATATACTAAGCGAAATACCGTATACAGTATGCAGTATAGTATATCGCTCAGTGTATCATACATGTAGTATAGTTTAGTAGTATAGTATACTAATATACACATATACTGTATTGTGTACAGTATATACACATATATGTATCACCACTGTACACTATACAGTATACTATATATATATATATATATATATATATATATATATATATATATATATATATATATATATATATATACACGTATGATATAATTTATATATTTATTTGGAAACATCATTTGAAAGATTCCCCAAAAAGAACAAACACCAGATTACTAAAATCACCCTTTAGTGTGTATTATTATTATTATTATTATTATTATTATTATTATTATTATTATTATTATTATTATTATTATTATTAATGTTCTATTTCTTGGCATCTTTTTGAGCTGAAGCAGCGCGAACACATTTTAGGCCAGAGACATTTCCAGATAAAACAGTTCTAGATAAACCAGTTCCAGATTTCGTTGATGGAGCAGTCTGCAGTGGTACACCAGCACGCAGGTGTATTTTCAGTGCTGGTGAGTGTGTGTAGAAGCTGGAGTGATAGTGAGTGTGTGAGAGATGTACAGGCCTGATGTTCTCCTCAGCTCTACCGCATTGCAGCATTTCTCTCACCTTCACCCTCATCTGCATTCCAGCAGCTCCACGATCCCAATTCCAGGGAAAGAAGCGGGAAAGTGTGATAAGCGGAATGTTCGGTGTGAATGTGAACGCGGGGGCGTCTGGATGGAGGAGTGTGTTAAACGGTCATAGAGTTTATGTGTGTGTGCACGTGTGAAGAAACGGTTTAATAAAAATCATTCGATTATGAAACGAATTTTCGATTATTCGACGGGTCTAGGCTATTTTTCGTTCACGCAGCGTGGCAGCACATTCTCACGTATATGCATTATTAACAGAGGGCAGAGGAATGCACGGAGGCTTTCCACACAGCTGGAGCATCTGGTGAAATACCCCGGCTCCTGATCTCACTGCGAGCGGGCAGCGTTATGGAGAAGCAGTAAAGCTGAGATATAATTCAGAATAAAAACGAAAATGAATAAAAAACGGAGGGATGCGTTTCTGTTTAGCGGGATCCTGAATGCACTGAGGGCTACAGCGACGGTGAGCTGCTGTTACTCAGCCGAAATAAAAAAAACACAAGGCTGTACATTTCAGGTTAGTGTTAGTTTTATAGAGGGAATGAAATGATAACATCCGGAATAGAGGAGAAGAAACGCGGAGGAGAGAGGATCTCACATTATCTCATGATTTTTTTAGTGTGAATTATTTAAAGGCCCCTTTAGATGGTCTCTGAGAAGACCCCACTCCTCCTTCACCCAGGGGAGCTTAGAGGAAACCATTACAGCTCAATCAGTACTATCTATCTATCTATCTATCTATCTATCTATCTATCTATCTATCTATCTATCTATCTATCGATCTATCTATCTATCTATCTATCTATCTAATATACGCACACATTATATATATACACATTATATATATGCACATTATATATATATATATATATATATATATATATATATATATATACACACACATATACATCCTGAATGCTGGAGGAATAGTAGATACTACATATGCACTATTCCTATATATCTGAGTGTATTATGTTTATGTATTACAGCATCAGCGCTACAGTACTAGCTTGACTTACTTGTACATGTGTCCCAGGGTCTTCCCCGCCAGCTGCTTCAGACCCTCTTTATTGGGGGTAAAACCGGCCTCCTTCGGAGTATCCATGATCAGTAATAGCAGTAATCCCTCGGTGCGTTAACGTTCCGTGTTATTATAGATCTTTACTCTGTCGTTCTTACAGGAGCATGTCACGGAGCGAGCTGGTCGGACATACCGGACAGAGCGCGAGCGCAGACAGATGAGCAGAAAAACCGAGGGTCTTCAGAAACAGACGGAGCGCGCGGGGACGAAAAAAAAAACCCACCGCCTACATATGAGGGAAATCAGAAGTGGTCTACTCTCCTCAGTGGGACAGATAACTCGTTCTTGGTCTTCACGGCAAGCGTTCCCATCTCGGTGCGCCTGATGTTCGCTTCAAAAACCAGAATAAATAATAATAACTTATGATAATAATCGAATATAATCGAAAAGACACGAGTATTCGAATATAATCGAAGCGGAGAAGTACTTTCTCGACGTTTTTGCCGGTCGTGATGCTCCTCTGAAGACGTTTTTTCAGCACCAAGGTCAGCGACCAGCCTCGTGCTTCAGCGCAGCGGCGCGTGGTGCCGCTGCCCCGCTAGGCGGACCCCCCCATTACTCGTCAATCTCGCAGACTGTCGGCTGGATGGGGAGGGGTTAGAGAGGGTGGGAGAGCGGCTCGGGCTTCAGACATCGCCTGTTTGTTTTCACAGTGACATTAGAAAATAGCAGACAAACAGCAAACAAAGCGAGTGCACGCGCGCAGGACCTCCGGTATCACAAGGCATCGGCAGAGCGCGCGCGGCCGCGCTTTAATGCTCATTGGTTGTTGTTATTTAGTGAAAGGCCACGCGAGCCTCCTGGGGGCGGTGCTATGGTAACCGAGAGAGGAGAGGAGAGGAGGGAGAGCGTGCTTCTGTGAAGGAATAAAAGTGTATTAATAATTCAGAGAGAGAGAGACAGAGAGAGAGAGAGAGAGAGAGAGAGATGCCTATTCCGAGGCCATCAGTATCAGTAGGTCACATATAAACGCCTGAAACGACGACTCTGTGCGTCTGGACGCGCTGCTTTAATGTTCAACCACAAAACGTACGCACGCCAACGAGCCTGAGCGCACCAGAAGTGATCTGCACCAGTGGTCCTGGAGAGACCCTGCCCTGCTCATGTTACTGCTTTTCCAGAGGCCCGACAGAGCCCTTGGGGTGTGTTAAATCAGGAAACCCTTTAAACTGTGCAGGACAGGGTGCCTCCACGAGCAGGGTGGAGAAACACTGATCTGCACTACCAGCATATCAAACAGGTAGTTGGACCCGCTGTAAAGTGAACAAATGTCGCCATCTAGCGGTCAACAGACAAACACACCACCTTCGTTTCACAATGTATTTTTATTATTAAACTTCATTTTGGCACTTCTTCTTACATGTAAGTGGGTAAAAAGCACAGGTTCACTTCAAAATGGGTCATGCAACTCAAACAACATGAACATACTGACACTGCTAACACTTAGGGGCTAATCTTTTTTATTTTTTTTTCTACCAGGAAAATACGGTTAAAAGCGCCGTTACTTAAAGGGAAACTCCACCAACCTTTCTACTTTCTTTTCTCAGTATAAATAAATGGTTTAATGTAAACAGTCGTTCAGAGTGAATGTATGGGAAGTGATCTGTTCTAAAACGGAAGTCAGACTGGTTCACAGTACTGGTGAATGGAACCAGGTGCCTGAAAAGTCTACTCGGCTTGAAAGGTTCACACATAAAAGGTATTACATAAGAGGTTTAGGCTTATGACTATATGGAGTCTGTCCCACATGCTCGAGGTTAACCTGCAGGCTGATAGTGTGGGCTTTGAGAAGGTTTTTTTTTGATCAGGGTATCAACTATATGAATACACACACACACACACACACACACATTTATAACTCAATATATATGTTTGTTTTGTTTTTGTTTTTTTTCGACTTTACTTGGTCTTAAATAGGTGAAGGGCCATTCTCAGCACAGCAGTGACACCAACATACTGGTGTGATTGGATCAGACACAGCAGTGGTGCTGGGGAACACTGTGTCCACTCACTGTCCACTCTACTAAACACTCCCACCTGGTTGGTTCACCTTGTAGATGTGAAGTCAGAGACAATAGCTCGTCTGCTGCTGCAGAGTCTGTATTGGTCCTATTCTAGTCCTGACCACTAAAGAACAGAGTGCAGTGGGATAACAAAGTATACAGAGAAACTAATGGACTACAGTCTGAAAATGTAAGCAGAGTTGATCAAATGGACAGGGAGTGTATATACAAGGAGGTGTACCTAATAAAGTGCTCAGAAAGTGTATATACATAAATCTAAACCTCACACAAATGTGTAACTTCACCAGACATTTTGGGTAATAAACACGACGGCTAGATTGTCCTTGTAGACATTTGTGGTGGTACATTCCCACAGTACTAGTATTTACAGTTTTTACCAAACTGGTGGAATTCCCCTTTAACATACAGTATGTCCATTAGGCCTGTAGATCTTGCTGCAGGAACGGCCTCTACTCTTCACCAGATTGCCTTCAGCCACAAGAGCATTAGTAAGGTCAGGTATTGATGACATCACAAAGGTAATGGTGGAGGCTCAATCACTAAAGAGATCACTGTTCCAAGGCAACCCTAGGCTCATGTGTGGCATCTTCAGAGTGCCCCGTTCAATCAGCAATGCTTCTCTACGGAGATTATTCAACCTATGCTCTTTGATTAGAAGGTTGTCTACAAGCACCTGGACAGTTGGTGCGTCTATCGTCACTGTCCAAAGAAAAACAGGTATCTCCAAAATCGCAACTTTACAGGAGAGGCCAAAAACTTCATTTAATTTCAATAGAAGTCAATGGAACCAGACATTTTTCCACACAGCTTTGGGACATTCCTGTTGGTGCATTCCTCATGAAATTACCACATAGTGTAGACAGCAGCTCATGTGACCAAATGAGACATAAAAGTAAAAATCACCAAAAATGGAGATACATGTTTCTCTTTGGACAGCGACGCTATGCAAGTCTAATTACACAGACGTAAACACATACAACTTAAGGCAAATGTAGACACGTGGTCCCAATTTAACACAGATGAATACAAAACTGACAGCCCAAGTTCGTCATTTCATTTCCCTGAAATAGGATTGGGAAAAGCCTGAGACACAGAACAGTTTTTGTTTACGAAGTGTTCTAATATACTCTTATAACTTAAATGGGGCTCGATACACTCATCATCACAACCATAGCTGCACCCAGTTTGAAGAGTGGGATTGCAATACTACTGGGAAGAGGGAGATAAAGGTCACCAGGAATAATAAATGATGATATGGGTAGTACATACTGAGCTACACATACAGAAGTGGTGTGTCTTACTGTGGCATCGGCCCGCCATGTTTGCTAATGCTACATGCCAGATGTCTCGGAATGGCGTTGTGGACTTTCCTGATGGTGTTCTGTGATAATCCCTCCCATACAGCTTAAATATTCTCACATAGTTCTAGCAGGTGTGGAGGTGGAGTGACACCAGGCCTTCTGGACGTGTGACAACGGACAGTTCATCTTGACCATGGTGCCTGGCGACATGGTATTGTCGGTCGTCTCCACCAAGACAAAAGAGGGACTCCTCACTGAAGGTAACCCACTGCCATTCTACCATTGCTGATGTGATGAGAATGGTAGTCTTCATACCGGTCTGCGCGCATGTAGTCGTGCAGCCATCTGCCAATGGTGCTGGCACTAACAGGATAACTCATGCAGGGCATCACTGCAATGCTGATTGTCAGGGATGGCGGCAGTTGGGTCAGCCAGGTACAGCGAGAAGGCCTGTCCTTGCCTACAGCACATGTGTGAAACCTAGGTGAAACCTACCCACCAAATTTCACTCCTCTTGGTTGATTCTTTCTGGGCGCAGCTATTTGGGTAACTGACGATGAGGGAGTTTCCTCAAAAGGAAGAAACAAATACATTAAGAATCCATTATTGGAAAGTCAAGTTAGCCTTCAGCCACAATACAAAAGGAACATATAAGCTTCAACATCGTGTTCAAAATCCAACAGAATAGATATGACAGCAATACCATATATACAAAATAACAGATTCATATAAACTTCACATCCTACACAGAGTATACACAGACACACAGGGGTTGGACGATAAAACTGAAACACCGGTCATTTTAGTGTGGGAGGTCTCATGGCTAAATTGGACCAGCCTCGTGGCCAATCTTCATTAATTGCACCAGTAAGAGCAGAGTGTGAAGGTTCAGTTAGCAGGTAAGAGCACAGTTCTGCTCAAAATACTGCAATGCACACAACATTATGGGTGACATACCAGAGTTCAAAAGAGGACAGATTGTTGGTGCACGTCTTGCTGGCGCATCTGTGACCAAGACAGCAAGTCTTTGTGATGTATCAAGAGCCATGGTATCCAGGGTAATGTCAGCATACCACCAAGAAGGACGAACCTCCACCAGCATCACGTAGTGACCTGGCCACTATCCTGCAAGAAGAATGGCTTAAAATCCCTCCGACCACTGTGCAGGACGCAGTATATGTCATTCCCAAGACGAACTGACGCTGTATTGGCCGCAAAAGGAGGCCCTACACCATACTAATAAATGATTGTGGTCTAAAACCAGGTGTTTCAGTTTCATTGTCCAACCCCTGTATACTAGGGGGCGCAGGGTACACCAACCTGGTCCCAGAGATCTACCCTCCTGCGGCTCATAACATGCCCCACATGTTCCAGCCAATTCATTTTTCCACAAGTCCCTGATTGGCTGGATCAATTGCCTTAGTGTACAGTAAGGCTGGGCAGTGTGTTACAGGTAGGCTGGAACTAAACTCTGCAGGACAGTAGATCTCCAAGAGATCAGCTGGTGACCATTGCTCTACAGAGAAGATAGTTCTGTACACTGTAATGCACAACTGCAGTTCATTTGATGAAATTAACATATCAGTGAAGAAAAAAAACAAACAAACAAATAAACAACATCAAAAAAAAAAAAACACAGAAATTGTGGTCTGTGAAATTGTGGTTTTAATTAATTACAATTTAATTAGTTAATTAATTAATTGAATTACAATATAATTAATTAATCATAAATTTAATTAATTAAAAACAAAGTCCACTAATATGTGCTCCCTGTAGAGGATGAAAAAAATCAAAATCTACAAAACATGTAATTTGACTAGGGGTGCATAAAAATACTACGGAAAAACGATAAAACTACACCTGATCAGACGAGTTTGGCTTTTATTTATTTATATAAATAAATACAAAAAGAAAAGTAACTTAAGGGCATTGTTTTTTCTACCAGACTATGATTTATATATATATAGATATACACACACACACACACACAGTATTGTACAAAAGTTTCAAGCACACAACAAAGTATGATATAAAAAGCTAAATAACTGGGCAGTGAGCTCTTATTTGCTCATAAAACACACCTTTAAATCGAGGATCAAATTAAAAAGTAGTTCTCTACTTTAACTTCCAAACCACTTCAAGAGGAAGCGCTGGTTTGTCTGTAGTTATCTTCTAAAGTCTGATTTGGGCGATATCATTTAGGTAAATTCTTAAGTAAACAGCACATAGACAACTCTCTGCAATGGCTGCGGGCATCGAAGTGAAAGTTTTGATCCAAGCTGTGTTCCTCCAATCAGCTTGTAAGACATTAACTACCCTTTAACCAACAAAACAAACATTATTTTTGTTTTTTTGCACTTAATGCAGTCTGTAAGATTTAGGGCACTTATAAACAGTAATGTATACATATGCACGCACACATATATACACACACACACACACACACACACACACATACATACATACATACATACATATATATATATATATACACACACACACACACACACACACACACACACACACACACACACACACACACACACTCAACTTTTAAGAGGACCTATTTTGTCTACGACCTATGTAGTGTTCTGTGTATATCAGCGTTCTATAGCCCAAAGCCCACACCGGAGGGAGAAACTCTCTACTAATTTTCTCAGCTGACTGAGACTTGTTTGGAATTCCAGCCCTTTTCTCTGTTACAGTGTGGTTTAATCTTGTGACACCATCCTTATTGTTTGCATGTAGGGCCAGAACTTGTGGCAGCTGACCAGTCAGAACAGAGTGAGGAACTTGACTGATCAGAGGACACTGGACTAGTCAGGAGGCGAGGGTTTAAAGACACAACAGCACCAACAAATTCAGACAGAGAGTGAACACACATGTGCACAGATGCATCTCCATCTATACAACCGCAAAAATTAAATTGTGAATACTGAAAATTAGCATAACAGAACATAAAAGGACAAATAATTTATTCCAAATATCTTTGGATTATTTCTACTGGCCTCTTCATCACAAAATCCTGGCACAATTTAGAGGTTTTGCCCTGACAGCACTGACATACAGAATATAGCAAACCTGTCACAGCAGATCGCTGTGTTTTCATCAGCTTAGTAAAAAACCCTTCATATCTAAATAGGGAGCAGGCCTTCTTCCAACAGATGCTGACACGCTTCCAGAGCAGCCCAGGATGAACAAACCAATCCCTGCCTCTAGAGAGTGTCATTCACATTTTCACACTGAAGCTGCAGCTCGAACTGGCTAACCATTTTGTGTTGTGAGAAGTCTGAGAAACCAAATTTGAACAAAGGGAGGCTCATACTTAGTATTTAAGACAAACACAAAGGAAGGGTAAAAACCATCATCAAAGAAGTGAAAACATGAATAAGCAAAAAAAAAAAAACCAGGACAGGGCGTGGCAGAAAACAAGGACCAACACAGACGGAAACTGTTCATGAGGGATAAATGTTTTCAGCCTGTTGACTGAAAGTCACAATAGGTACTACTACACAGTTGGAGAGAGTAGGGCGAGGGGTTTTAGGCTGGTTGCAACCTATCTGCAACCTCACCACTAGAAATTCTTTAAAAGAATGACACACACATACACACACACACACATACAGACACACACACACACACACACACAGAGACACACACAGACAGACACACAGACACACAGACAGACACACACACACAGACACACAGACAGACACACACACACAGACACACAGACACACACACACAAACACAGAGATAAACGGTTTAAGCGATTTGCTGCATGTCTGACTTTTGTACAGTGCTGTATTTCTTATTCAATCTGAAAGTAGTGCAATACATAATGCTCAGTTTAATAAGACTTTATGAACCAAGTTAGAGTTGCATTCTCTTCCTCCGTTTCCTGATACGTGTTTATCTAACACCTTGCAATACGTGTAACATTTATCCATAACACTTCACTGTAGGGCAGTGTTAACGAGGCTACATAAGACCTATATAAGCCCTTTATGACAACAGACATAAACCTGCATTTACACTGAGAAGTCACTTATTCCAATAGTCATCATTTGTCATAGGCTACAATAACATTACAAGCCTCACTGTGCTCAGATTCGATCTCTCTAACATGATGGTTCACATTTGTGTAAGCAAGTGCCTTACATCTTTTCACTGATGTGAACGACGAACCAGCGCCCTGAAGCGACCCATACGCGCACTTCCTAAACAATAACATGCAAAGTAATTGTGGGTCATGAACAGCAAATAAACAGAACAAGCCTTCACTGGAAAGACAACATACTCTGGAGCAGCTCTCTGCAGCTTATTATTAGTTTAAGACGAAGATCAATTTTTTTTTATCATTTACTGCCTATAACTTCACATTTGGTTCTGCTGCCATGCTAATGCCAAATGATGAAAAACACACGAAATCCAATTTGAGAGCTCTCATCAATGTCATGTGCCCACAACTCGAACGCATATCCCAACTAGGACCGCATATGAAAGTGACTCTGAAGTCCTGAAATCAGATTCAATTCACTTCAGCCTGGTAATGTGTACACAGTGGTAAAGGTTGCACTTGACGATTTTCATGTTTTAAGGTGTTTCAAGAAGCTCACAACAGCCATCAGTATCATGTGACACTGATTAGTTTCTGACATTATGTGTCCTGACACTTTGAGTGAAATGACAGACTTAAAGCTCAGTTTCTCATAGTGACAATACTGGTAATACGACAGAGCTCGCCAGCACCAGCCCTTGTTCGGGCAGTGTCTGAGCTCATGGCAAGATTTAGACTCGAACCTTCTTATACTACCTGGAATATTATCCAACAGAACACTAAGCACGGCTGTAAGTCGCTCTGGATAAGAACATCTGCTAAAAGCCTTAAATGTAAATGTAGATGTATTTTACCGCTTTAAAGTTCCGGATATGTCGGACTACCTGTAACATGCAATGTCATTTCCCCCCAAAACTGTCATGACACAGCCCAATGTCAGAGAGAGTTTACATGCACTTCATAATCCGATAACTGAAGGAATCACATTTTGTCTGTAATCTAATTACTGCATTAACATGGACCTAAAACATATGAACATGCATCATCTAGAAGCTGAGGAATATTCAGATTCTTCAGTTCTTTAAAGCCAGGCATACGCTGTGCCATTTCAGCCCAATTTAGGCCCGACTTAGTCAGAGCTTGCTTCTTGGGGCATTGTTTGCCATGCGGTGTAAGAAGTGAAGCGTTGTTTGATTAACTGCCCAAGGAACGCACAATGAGCGTATTGGCTTCTACACCAAAACAGTTGTCTATTATGGAATTGCGTACATGTGGCTGAATACTAGATGGCTGTGTATTAGACATGATGAACTGATAGTTGCAGCAGCCACTTAGCCTACGTAGCGCACTATGTAGGGAGCAGGGAGTGATGTGAGATTCAGCCAGTGTTTTTGAGTGGGACTCGAATGTGCAGCATGAAGTTTTCAATGAAACCTTTTACTGGAAATTATAGACAAGAGATTTCGTCACGTCAGTCGGCCACAGTGCGTTCGTATATAGCATATAGGCTTTCTCTGCACACGGGGGGCGATTCAAATGAGCAGTATGAGCTGTCAGCAAACAACAAGATTTCTAAAATTTCACAGTGTGTGCCTGGCATGTAGTTGGTTTAAGTGTCGCTCCAAAGTGTTTTGCTGCCATCTGGTGGTTGCTGTGCTAAACGCTGCTTCCTTATTTCTGGTTTACCCATGTAAACACACTCACCAGACATAGGTTTCAGGCAACTTATCATCAAAGCAGCCTTTATGACAGATGATTCCTATTGTAATATGCCTATCCATATATCATTTCTATATAACAATTAACAGTTTATACTGTTGGAGGTGTTATACATAATTTAACCCAATAAACAAATTAAAAAATGACTCAAAATGTACAATATGTTACAAACTAGGACGTTTCACTGATGATGGGGGGGATGAAATTCACAAAATTGAGAAAAAGGTAAATAGTGCGTATTCTATGTTTGCTGTAGTCCAGTGGTCCCCAACCCAGGTGCTGGAGAGTTTAGTTCCAGCCTTTAAAGTATACGCTGGTTTCCCCCTCACCACACATTAATGCATCAGATCCAGCCAATGATGTTAGATGATGTTAATTATTCGGAACTAATACACCTGATCCAGCCAATCATGTTACATCATGTTAATGAGCCAGAACAGCCTTCAACTGAACTGAACTACATACAATTGGAGATCTCCAGGTCCAGGGTTGGTGATCACTACTATAGTCAGTTTAAGGACTTGATAAAACGTGCACTTCCAGTGCCACCATCGTGGCAGGAGTGTTTTGACTGATGTGAGGTCTCTGTTCCCTCCCAAGTAAAGCATAATATGAAATGAAGGTGTAGAGGACTTTGTAGTTAAGAGGTGTTGCCATACTGATGAGGCAGCACTTCCCTAAACAGAAGGACCCTTATTAGGAAGAACCCTTATTAACAATGAGCCCCAGAATGAGAAAGAAAAATAAAACAGGTCATGCAGCCTGTGTCTTGGTCTATCCCATTTAGACAATCACAGCACATCTAGACATTCAGATGGCTTTGTCTGAAAAGGGGATCTGCATAATAGCTGCGGATAAAAAGGTAATAAAAGCTTCATTGTCTTTAAAGGTCACATAATCATACTTTCCTTTCGCTGGCCCTTGGTTTATACGGCAAACTTGGTTCATTCAGCACCCTTAAGAGTGTGCTATCCAAACGATGGCACTTGCCGAAAACCACACCTGCCACAAACGTCAGCACAGATCACTGCATGCTTAGGACAGAGGAGTCAGTTAAGTGCACTGCGGATGAAAGTAAAGCACAGAAACCAGGAGAACCGCAGGATCCTGTGTTCTTCTCGGAGATGTTCCAGACTTAAGTAGGGGTCCAACAGAGGTCAGGCAAGGTCTTTGCTTATTCATGCAGTACAACATGGTTCACTGTCAACAACAGTTCTGGACTTGCCAACCACCCCAAGCAGGGCTAGACAGCTTATTAGATGCATTCAGACAGGACTTCATGCTTGTCTGGGCTGGAGGGGAGCAGCGAACTTGTCTCTGTGGTGATGCAGAAGCTCTGGCTCAGCTGCAGCTTTAGCTTCTCCACCTCATAGGTACGAAGGTAATCCTGCACCAGATAGCGTTCACGCTTTATTCGGGCCTTCACGTCTGATGGTACGTCAGGGATCAGCCATGCCACGAAGAACTTCACCACGAACACCACGTGCTGGAAGGAGCAAACAACCAATGTGGTGTTTTAGAATTAGCACATAAGCCTAATTTGAGTGCTATTAGCTACAAATGACATATTGTATTTCATAAGTATTTGTAAGCAATTCAGAGGATTTCACTGTATTCTCAGTTTGTCCAAACCTGTTTTAGTCATGGCTGAGTTCTACATTTCTAACATGAGACAACAGTATAATATCGCTTAAAATAACTTTCAAAAAGCTGCAATTAGTGAAGAGACACTTAAAGCTATGGTAACATCTTGTCAAAAATAGTCAAAAGTCGGTTTTCCCCAGTCCAAACATTTTACCTATGTAAATGAATAAACAGGATTACAATAACGCATATATCTAAGACCTAAAAAATCTGAATGGTAATAAAAACAATGATTAAAAACCCTTTTCTTCTGCACATCTGTGTTTAAACTGTTTCATCAGATGATTGAGAATGGTGGAGAAGCTGTATGGCTCTATGTCATGTAATTTAAAGAGGAATATATTATAGAACATAATATCATGATAATACATAATCAAGGTTTGATGCCACATGAAAACAAGACATCCTGATCAATAACAGCAAAACTATACAGGAATAAAGGAAGGTCTCTGCAAGCTACGAAAGTAGGCCAGCAGTTCCCTGAAAGTGTCTGAAGGGTTTTTACTGAGCTTAGATGAGATGCACTCATCATGTTTCATTTTGATATGGGTTTGCAGAGGACACTGCAGCTTCCCTTGCACAATGAGGCATCACAGTCAGCAAACAGTGCATAGATTTATCAGGGCACTTGCAGCTTCCTGGTAAAATGAAAGAAGACAAACTACGACCACACATTCTACTTATTATATAAAAAAAAATGGAAACATTAACGTGGCTTGGATTAGAAATTAAGAACAACATTCCAAAAAAGTTTTGTTATTATTAAACTTACCTCCATGATAATTATGAAGGCCATCTTGGCTGCAAGAATATGCCAGAACTGCATAGTATGTGTGTATTGCCTTTCATGGCCTGGAGGGTAGCGGTAGTCTCGATATCTAAAACGAAATTTCAACATGTTACCCTGATACGTATGGTCATATACAAACCTTTAAATATCCCAGCTGGCCATGTTTTGCTGATTTTTTAAATAAAAACAAGGTAACACATCCACCAGTGGAACAACACAGGGAAAATATGGTATAGCAGTAACTATCACAAACGCACACACATACACAAGTACGCACACACCGACCTGCATGTTGTGATGTTGCTATTGAACCAGGAAGGGTCCTCCTCGGGGTCTGGTGTGTTTTGTTCATGTAGCTGATCAATTTCATATACTGAGAGGCTGTTGTTAATGTAGCCTTCCATAGTGGCCTTGTTACCAGGGTGGTAGGCATATAGATAGACAAGGCGAGGGATCATGTCAGAGGTAAATGCCATGATGAAGGCCTGCAAGTAAAAGTCACATGGCAATGAGAGTGAAAACAATCAGAGAAAAATACATCACTAGATGACACAATAGAGGTCGGACAAGCTTTTCAGAGACCTAGTAAAAATCTCCTTCAATAAATAAATAAATAAATAAAAATAAAATAAACAAAATAAATACTTACCAGTTATATTTATCTTACTTGACCATATATAATTTACCATTTAATAATTTATCAAACCCCTTTTGCACTGTCGTACAGACCCTTGCGTTTTTCTACTTACATTTGTGACCACGGACAAGATAGCCACCACATTCAGGATCTCTTTCCAGGCCCCGATGTTGCGAGCCTTGGCTGCCAAAGGCCGGCGGAACTGCGTGGTGAACTTCCATGCGTCCACTCTGACCTCCAGTATGTTGTTAAAGAGAGCGAGGAGTGGAGCAAGAGGGAATGAGGCCACAAACAGGGTGATGAAGCCAAACTGGATCACTGTTTGGAAGAGGAAAAAAAAAAAAACCCACAGATGAAGCACTCTCAGGCACTTTCTTCACCCCATCAGGCAGAGCAGACCTACAACATCAAGTCATTGTTTCCGATTTGCATGATCACAGATTCACAGAATGACCGCACAGTATGTACAGGACTGGGGCATTTTAACCATGTATGCTTTTCAAGTGTCCTCAGGATAAGAAAACAGAATTTGAGCATTTCTACAAGAAGAAAAAAATGAGGTGATATATTACCAAATGACCTGCAGAACAAGAGTGTAAACTACACTGTACTTTGGCATGTGTTATAGATATGTTCATATTTGGATGTCACAGTGTAAGTTCAATTCAGAAGCACTCAGATGTGTTCTCTATACTGGTATACTGGTATATACATGCTGTTATATATATATATATATATATATATATATATATATACACATATAACAGCATATAACAGCATGTATATATGCTTACTGTGTTGTAGTACTCTGAGCTAAAAGGATATCTTTTAAACTTGTTTCTACTTTAAACAGTATATATATATATATATATATATATACTGTTTAAGTAGAAACAAGTATATATATATATATATATATATACTATATATATATATATATATATATATATATATATATATATATATATATATATATATATATATACTGTTTAAAGTAGAAACAAGTTTAAAAGATATCCTTTTAGCTCAGAGTACTACAACACAGTAAGCACAACTGTATTAAAGCAAAGTTTATTAATATACATATAATACCATAACCAATTTTTGATTTCAAGGGTAAACAAATATTAAGATTAGTTTGAATATCCGTATAGTCAAACAACTATGTGCATGTCTAGCAAATACACAATGTTCACATTCACCTCAGTAATGGCTTTTCTTTAAAATGACCTACATCTAAAGTATAACACAGAGTGCGGAAACATACCCATCTCCAGGTACTCATAGAAGAGACCAAACTGGCTGAAGTTCTGCAAGTCATGGTCCTGTTCCCATCTGCTGTACCGACCCTCGGGGTGGTTCCGTCCTTTTCTGCTGATCCACCAGTTCCTAATTAATCTGTCCTCAGAGACACAGATCAGATTATGCATTATTTTCATTTTATAAGTATAGCTTTCTTTATAATTCAACAACAGGCTTTTATATCTACATCATGAATATCATCAATATATCAATAAAGCATGTTTTATTATAAACTAAGTACAACAATTAGGTCTCTGTGTATGGTGAAACATATTTTATTTAGATTTTATATGCATATATATATATATATATATGCATATAAAATCTAAATAAAATATGTATATATATATATATTTTTTTTTTGCCATATTGGACATCAATACCATACAGCTGTCTTAAAGTTTCATCTCAGAATACCTAGCTGTTCATGTCAGTGACTAAAACCTGGTTATAATTAGGGCTGACAATGTTTATCATCATTATCGTAATAAATTCCACAATTCACAATGTTTTTTAAGCATACTGTAATTAAGAAACTATCCAAAGTTATTAGGACACTCACGGTAGCAGGGACTCCTGGATGTTCCCCACCAGTTGCTTCCCTGCCATAACAATCACCAACTGAGTAGTAAGCTCTATCAGGCAGCCCCCTGGAGCACACTGCAGGGAGACAACACACTCAGGTTAATACTGCACACTGGTTTCTTGGTAAACACCATATTTGGTCATATGAAACAACAGAGCAAATCCTGAGAGAACTGTTCAATCCTGATTGACCCTGTGGCCCTGGCTACCTACAAGCTGATTTAGAGTATCTATTTTGACTCTCTACACTAAGAGAAATTAACTCTCTACATTAAGCGATTACATTTTGACATTTAATTTGATAAGGCTTACACAACGTCCACTTATCGTAAATGCTTCCCTTTCATGTAAACTCCCCTTTAATTTAATCCGGTATTGGTTTGCATGTTTTGCCAGACACGGGACAGAAACAATCTGATGACGAGACAAAGTTGTCAGTAAGAGTGCATTTGGCCATTTGACATTTTGCAGTCTAATATTTGTGTCTGATATGTATTATAATTATACGAATGGACATGAACTGATGTCAGACACAATGCCATTTTATATATAACATCTAAAATGTTTCACATTCTTAAGCATTATAGTTTTAAGGACTCAAGTTTTCAAGTATTTGATCTGAAAATATTACCTAAAGACATTTTTCACAGAAAGGCACTATTCACTTCACAATAATCATGGGATGGGCCCCAATCTGAATTACTTCCCACTTTAGCTCACCAGGTCATTTATGAGCCATTAATGAGCCAGACCTGGTGTTTTATGGCAGAGACAACACAAGACTGCAGGGTTTGGTTTAGAAGTGATTACTATGACAATATTTTATGTGTGTATGATGTTGCAGTGCAATAACAGCATGTTTTATTACAAAGTGAATACAATTGGTTCAATTTCATTGGATTTGGTGCACTGTGTATGGTAAAACACTAAATACAAATACTGTATTTGTAGATTTATTATTATTATTATTATTATTATTATCAGTAGTAGTAGTAGTAGCAGCAGTAGTAATAGCAGTAGTAGAAGAACACCATAGTATTTTACAGATAGTGTTTGAACTTACTAAATCTCAGAAAGACTAATTATTGTGCATAAGGTGAAAATATGTGTATCAAAGTCCTTTTGATATATGACCCAGCCCTGGTTTTGTGCATGTGTATGCATCTGTATTGTTCTTATAACATGTAAAATCAGACAATTATTTTTAAATTTTAAATACATTTGCTTTGAATATGTAAATATCATCTATTTCTTTATTGATTGCAAACAGTTTAATATTAGGCCGCTACAATGTTACAGTCACAAGAGAATATTTCAATGAGAATGGCTAAAACTCATGACACTGTTTAGGACCAGTGGCTTCATAAATGTAGTTTGAAAGAGGGAATTCTGAAGAATAAAGATAAAGAAGGATCGCACTCAATTGGCAAAACTCTAAATAAAGTATGATTAAGAAATATACAATCCAGTGATTTTTCCCATAGTCACATGTTAAAAACTACATTTTGGATTTGTTTTAAATATTTATTTCTCCATAAGAACTAATCTTTCCATTTTCAACACAACAGTGCCAAAGCATTGAAGAAATTCTCTCACCTCCTCATTTCTCAATTTACTTCCAAACATGTATGTGTAGTTGCCTGGGTAACCCACAAACTTGCCTTTAAAGAAGGCAACGTAGAAGCAGGAAGAGTAATAATTCACAAACTGAAACATGAACATTTTCATGGTCAGCTTGTTCTCATACTCCATATGGGTTTTAGGAATTTCTGTGGAATAAATGAAAGCAAGACACATTATAAATAAATCAAGACATGTTATAATAAAAGCAGATGTTCAACAATAATAACACAAAACCGTAATTAAAAACATGCAGACACTGTTTGTATATTAGGATCAAAAACGCATCATCACCCAGAAGGAATCAACTGACCAGATTAAACTTGGTACGTAGGTTTGACATTGTGAGGCAGGGACGGGTCTTAACGCTTTATCTGACTAACCCAACAAGCAGGACTGCGGACATTCAGCGAGCAGTGATGCCCTCCATGAGTCACCCTGTTACCATTGGCAGACGGCTGCATGACGCAGGACTACATGCATGCAGACCGCTACGACTCCCCTTAACACCATGTCAACGTTGACAAAGACTGCAATGGTGTTGTGCCAGAGTGTCAGAGAGTGACTCAGATCGGTCATTTTTCACGATGAGTCTGTGACCACCAACAAATCTGTGTGTGGAGGGACCGTGGTTAGCACTAAGATGAACAGTTGTCACATGTCACAAGTTCAGAAGGCCTGGTGTTACTCCACCTCCACCCCTACCACACAATCTGCGGGAATTGTGTCAAAATATTCAAGCTGTACGGGACGGATTATCACTGGACGCCATTAGAAACCTCTACAACTCCATGCTGAGACGTCTAGCATGTTGTATTAGTAGCTTCTGTATGTGTAGCTCAATAAATATTGACACATCAGTGTAAATGCATCATCATTTATTGTTCCTGGTAGCCTTTATCTTCCTTCCCAACAGCACTGCAATTTGGCAGTTCCTTCTGGGTGCAGCTATTCTTTAGACGATGATGAGTTTCTCATTTTCTATTTATTTATTTTTATTTTTTATTTATTTATCATTAGATCCCAGCAGCTGTCTTTTGTATTGCATTACGAATGGACCAAAGAAATGCTCCTAAAATGTTCTAAAAATAAAATTTCTCTTTACATTCAACCTGACCTGAGTTTTGCCTTACTCTGTAAAGTTACCATTTTAGAGAGACTTGTTTTATGCACAGTTACAATGCTGTACTATGCTCAAACCTGTAGTAAGACAACATTGCATGTCTAAAAGTGCTCAGAAATTGTCTCATGTTGATTTTCATTTAACTGCAAAAAGGCCAGAGACCGAATAGTAAAACACAACTTAAGAAATGGCAGGTAAGGATCTTCTCTTACCAATGTGATAAAAGAAGGTGATCTATTAAACATTATTGTATTACTTTTTAAAATTAGAATAAAGCTTTGCGGGGGTCACATGATGCAAGCAGCGAAGGGTATTGTTTGTTTGTGTGTTTAGATATGCTTACTGTTTACAATACATTGTAATATAACTGCATTTTCTAAAAAATAATAAAAATTATGAAAAAAAAAAAAAAAGAAAAACATTAAAATAAAGAAGCGCAATCAAACTTAAAAAAAAAAAAAAAATGAATAAAGCTTTGCCATACCCATATCTGTGATCCAGATAGCCACACGCTCGTAGACAAAGTTAAGAAGGAGGATGATGACAAAATTGATGCAGGATGCAGTGACAGAGGTGGCCAGCTGTGGGTTGATCAAGGACCCCACCAACTGGATTTTGCTGGTGGGACTGTCCTTCATAAGGCTGGCAAAGGCTGCATACACCGCTAACCTGTATGCTATCACTCCCATGACACAGGCCACAATCATAAGCGTCTGAGGAACAAAGAGAAGAAGTGGGGCTACAGTTAGCGGAACGGCTTTTTAATGACCTCTGTGGGGTCGGTTGTTGACGGCTGGGGTGCACATGTAGATAACTGACTTATTACTGAAGGAGAAATATATCATGGACTATCAATAATGAAAGTCTTGCAGGAGGTCAGTCACTTACCCAAAATAGCACCACAGCTCCAGAGACGGAGAAGCGTGTGCACTTGCTGGTGAATGGCAAATATGGCTCCATTTCCTACCAATCAGAGAAGAAAATGACCATATGGACATCAGCTATTCTCTATGTATTCAATACTAAAAACATTAAAGGGTGACTATCAATGTTTTCTAAAAGTATACATAAATAAATGGTTAAAATATAAACAGAGTGATTTGATGCTCCATCTTATAAAACAGCCTCTGTGCTGATAATATTGCAAACACAAAACATAATATATTGCAGAAAGCTTAAAATCGAATAAGTCCTAATACACTGACTGATGACTGAATCTTTGGTTTATGATAGTTTGAGGCAAGGCTGTGGTTTACGTTTTTTGTTTTTTTAATCCATTCATAGTGGAAAGCTTACAGGACATCCACCAGGCCTCGCTGCCTGAGGAAAATCCTTAGGGTCAGGTTGGTCAGTAGCCGCCCAGCACACAGCCTGTTCACCATTCTGCTATCAGGTATCCAGGCTAGAACAAAATGGCTAATGAACCGGTTTTACCCACAGGTTCCTAAACAAGCTGTGAGCCCTTCACCAATACCGCTGCCCTAGTTAGTATGTATCTTAATGCTCCCTGGCTATAAAGTAATAACCTGAGGCTCCCCATGAGCATTCCAATGCAGAAATGTCCTAATATGTGCAAATGACAAATAAACTTGAACATCAAACAAACTCAGCTACATGCAGGATGCTGAGGCAAAACAATATCCAGAAACATCATCATTACATGTGAACCTTCATTGGTCATTTCAGAAAGCAAAGCAAATGGCTATATTTGCTTTGGAACCATTGCAAACCCTGGTTCCTCAAAATGACTTTGTTTACATCTTAATGATTCATTTCAATTATTCGCCATTGTTACAAATCAGTGGAATTCTGATACCCCTGATAAGTCAAGTTATTAATTTCAATATTCTATTATTTAGTTGTAATCATGTTATTACACAGTGCATCATATTGTGAGTGAAGCAAGGAATTACATTTACCATTCACTTTAGCACTGACTTAAAATCATCATCATCATCATCATCTTCATCATCTCTTCTTCTGCATAAGAACATGCTGTTTAGAATCTGCATTTCATGTCTTGCCTCAGTGAGCTATGAGTGAGTAGTAATTAATGTTGCTTAAAGCTTTTGGTATTATCAGCAGTGACTTCTAAGGGTTCGTAAAGTTTGGAAAAAGTAAAACGGAAGCTATACACGCAAAATATTCTTACAACCTGTATGCTATCAAACACTATACTGCGGCACCTGTGTGATGCGGTTGAGACGTTTGTTGGTGCACTTCAGTTCAAACTCAGGTCTGATCTGAAGCTGCTGCTGCTCCTCCTCAAGATCCACCAGATCCCATTCATACTCCAGCCTTGCCTGCCTCCGCTTCCAGAATTCCAGAAACAGAGTCACTGCAAGGCGGCAATAGAACACAAAGGAAAGGACAAGCACAGACACAGCAGGAAAGACAAGGAGAGGGAGTGTGATTAGTGAAACCCATGATGCAACACAGCTGCCCTATGAAGCACAACTGCAGACTACATCACTATCTAAGTCACTGACACCACCGGTTACTATCCAAGTCGGCTGTGGTGCTTGTTCACCATTAGGTGGCAGTGTTGAGCCAATTTTCAGTGTTGTAAACTCACCCCAGATTCCCATGAAAATGGCGAAAAACACAGTTCCTTCGTTGTCAAATAGATGGGCTTGCTGAAAGGAAAGAGAGAACATGAAAACACAAGCAGACAAAACAGCATGAAAGAGAACATCTGATCTGCCACGCTGAATTAAACCTCTGTTCAAAACGGCAAGACTGACCATCGCTGTCAATTAAAACAAGGCTGGTCCGTGTGGCTAGAGGGAGCTGGGTTTGTGTCTTTGGCAGTCACTGATGTTGTATTTGGCCTGCCACCTACTGTAGCAGGAAGCCTTCCCATCTAGTTCCACTGATGGAGAATGATGATAATATGCAGATAAGAAAATATGGCACTGCAGCCACAAGGGGAGCAGATCTATGATGCCAGGGTCTTATGTACAGTTTATTATATGACACCTCAATAAGACAAATAAATGGTATCTATAAAGAGGCTTGTCATGACCTTGTCATGGGTCATCACAAACCCCAAGCTAATACAACGAGCTGGACACAAGCTAGTATACACTTAAAAGAAAATTTAACATGGATTTCAGAATTGCTTTTGCTTTAACAACAAGATCCTAGGATGAAAACACCTGACATGTATGTCAGTACTTGAGCTAAGATGTAGTCTACAACTTTCAACAATCTTTGCTGGTTATTAAAAGGTTAAAGTCCTTAATTTGTAACGTGGTCTCAGACTTTTACACCTCACTGTATAATATAAAGAGGCCAGGCTCCTAAATGTGAATCACTGACCAGGCGTTGACCGAGCTATAAATGAGCTAACTCACCCAGGATGAAAGACATGTTGAGTTGAGCTTCCAGTAGGAGCACTTCCTATCACACAGGGGACACATCACAATCTTCCCACCAATGTCAGGGTTACAGATCTCCTTGCTGAACGACACACAGATAAGAGAAAAGAAAGACCTTGTACTTTATTTTTATAAATATCTCATTTGACCAGACAAAAACAACACAAATCTTTTCATATGTCATTCTAGACGCAGGACAAAGGGCAATTAACGGGATACACTGAACGTAGAATGCAGATGAACAAACACCTTTTTATATCCCACAGCATATTAAAAAAAAAAATAAAAAAAAACAAACAAACAGGATGATGCTAACCTAGTGATGTTATCCTCATAGCTGAGGAGCCCATAGACAAAACAGATGACGCCCATCACAGCAGCAAAGAACAGCATCTCTGTGTAGAAGCCCAGCCAAGCAAAGTAGATGCCAATCTTCTCACCATAGTACTTCCTGTGTAAGGCATAACAGGAAGCGTCACTCTGACAACACTTGATGTACCGCAGCCCTAGTGACTGCTCAATGGCATGATTTTTTTTAAGGTTCATATCATGTGTTGTGCTCTAGTCACATTCAAAGTTAGACACATTACACATTATAATAGACAGCTTAATTATGACTTTATTATTAATTTGGCCTTGTGGTAACATTAGTCTTCATTCAACTACATAGGACTGCAGGGATAACAAGCAGCTCCCCAATGTGTAACCCCTTACAATGTCTCACAGTTTTGGTTGAAACCGATTTACATGGCTGGCGATTCAGTACGTGTGGTCATTTTGAAGGCTGTACGTTTGTGGTCTTGAGCAACTTTTCCTGTTAATGTCATTTGCCTGTTAGGGATGTTGGAGCTCTATTAATAGCTTTATGTCACTTTGAAATCAAAGTGCCCAGTTGTAGCCTTTAATAGCTCGTTTATAACCAAGACAAACAGCACCCGTTAAAAGTTTTAACACGTTTTAATAGAAGGTTTCCTAATTTTTTTAGCTTAATGTTCTGCTTTACAAATAAAAGTGAAGGTCTCAAACTATAAAAAGCCCCCGTGGATTCATGCAGTCCACCTTAAAAACCTTCAAAATGGGACTTCATGGGAGGATAAAACAATTTTCCTTAACCTTCAGTGGAAGTTCATATAAGATTTGTTTCTAAGCAGTTTTGGACCAATACTATTGAATATGTATACACAACAAAATATATATTATAGGAGGCGATATGGCAAAAATATAATATTGTGATACATAAACATATCATGTATACATATTCTTTTTCAGACCGCTCATTAGTTGGAACTGTTAAGCCTGTAGAGTCTTTAAGAACCAACTTTTGACTGCTACTGTAGTTCTATTTAGTTCTAAAAATAGTCAGATTCTCAACATTTCAACATTTACTTTTGAATGACTTCACAAAATATCAATTAGATTTATATTTACTCCAAGTTTTCCTTTTCATAAAAATATATATACACTGCAGTGCATATTTAGAACATCCCAGCTTCCAGGAGGAAAGAAAATGCAGGATCTCACTGATGCACATACCATGGTATGCAAAAGGTATGCAAAAATCCACTCCCCCTTGTCAAATAACAGTTTGTGATTTTCTAAAGAGAACATTTCGAGTGCTTTATTAGTGTTTATTTCTACGTTTGAATGCAAAAATGCCATAACTTTTGCACAGACCACATAGTTTTATTTCCCCGTATGTTAATTAAAATAAACAGTAATTGTGCATTAAACCATGCAGAGGTGTGTTCTCTGTAGAAGATCTGTTAACTTATTTTCATAGTCAGCATTTAGAGAGTCGGCAAGTAATTTGCCTAGGGCGCCCAAACTTTTGTTTACAACATCATGTTGCATTCACAAATTAGTTGATTGAAAAAGTTGCAGATCTCACAAAACCATAAAGAACATGTTCATAAAAACGTGGCTTTGTTTAACAATGAGCTCTGGAAATGCTAACCAGCATAATTACCAGTATTATTCAGATTCTGGCTTTAAATTTAAATGTTTGCTGAACTACTACGCCATCAAGTATCAGTAGTAAACAAACAAAAACAGTACAACTTAATATTGCCACTGGTTCAAACATTCTAACAAAACACATCTCTAACTAAATTTGAGGGACTCCAGTAAAAAGTAAAAAAAAAACTAAAAAAAATACTTTATACGTCATAAAGCATGTGCACATAGCTCATAGTCAATCATTTACTCAAGCAGAAAGCATGTAGCAGCCTCTAGCTGTTTGAGCACATGACCTTTATGTGTGCATCATTTAAAAAGAAGAAACAGCCATATATGCGCATGTCTGCAGTAACAATTTTCAAAACGAGAGAAAAAAACACTTTTTTTAAAAGCTGCTGGCATATTCAGCATCATGATATTTAATATACTATTATAGTTTATTATATTATTATAGTATATCAGTTTCATTAGATCAGTTCTTTTAAGGTGCCTTGACATTCCCACCCACACTGCTGCGCATTAACTTCATAACTTGTGCAGCTGGCTGTAGTGATTTAGTTGCTTCAAAATAAAAAGTTATTCTACTTACACATAGTGTTTGTTATATGGGCTACCAAGAGTCTTTCCAAACTGACACATGGAGTTAATGGGAGTCTCAAAGATGTACAGAAAAAATACGAGTCTAACTAAGCACTACTCACATGTTTACAACTGCAGATAAATGAGAGTTAACCGAGACCGTTAAACCACTTTCCCACCTGATAAGGTTGAGAGGTTGCTCCTTGTAGAAGCAGAGAAAGCTAGCCCAGTGCTTATAGAGCTGATACCTCTCGCTTTCACACTGTGTCTCTTTGGCTTTCTTCCAGTAGCGACACTGCAGAGCAAAAAGGAATTAGAGATCATTTAGTGAGAAGACAAATGGAAAAAAAAAAAAAGAAAGAAAGAAAGAAAAGAAAAGGCAGAATTTGCCTCAATAAAGGCAGCTCTTACATCATGAAGAGGGTAGGCAGAGGTGTAGGTGCCATTGTTCAGCAGTCTTTTAATTCCAGTCTTGTCCCTGTCTTTATGGGTTTCCTTATGGTATGGACAGTGAGTCAGGATGTAATGCACCTGAAATGGCAATGCAAACCAAAAATGACACCAATATTTGACCAGCCTGAGAACTTTCACCAAGCAATTTCACATTCCAGCCATCAGTAGTAGTGATGTCAGTCTCAGACTACATAATCAAGTTTCTCATAACTAGTTTTCCTGGAGAAATTATTATCTCAATATGCATTCAGAAGCCAACTTTAGTTTTTCTCTCTCCTTCTTACATGAAATACTTTACTGATGAAGATATTTGTTAAAGTTCCCCTAAGGTCACAAAGTCCTAGGTCTTGTTCCAAAGATAACACTAGCTTTTGGTGCTAACATTTAAGCACATCAAAAGCAGTGGCAATGAGATGACGAGTGACAAGTTCTCTCTCTCCCTCTCCGGCTAGGAACTCACGCTGCCCTTAACGAGAGCTAGCTGATGTTGGTTTGGCAGCACAGGCTCCTGCTGCGTCCTGTCCCTGTTGTCAATACAGAAAATTCTCCTCAGGATTGTCCCATGGAAGGCACCCACCAAATCTGGACCAACTGTGCAATTCTTTTATTAAAGAGTGGCTGATCTTTGATATGGCCTACATCCAGGGTGTGTGGTTTATGCCAAATCACTGCTGTTATTGATGATAGGAGGTACGCTTCAATCGTAGCTGACTAATTTTTTGTCCAGTGAGCTGAAGTCAATGCTAAATTGTGACACAGAAAACAAAACTGCTACACAGCACCACACGTTTTTAAATGTACTGAGAAAGTTTTCAATGGATATATATATATATATATATATATATATATATATATATATATATATATATATATATATATAGTATATATCTATATATATATATATATATATCTAATATATATATATATATATATATAAAATCACAATAAGTCATCAAAGAAAAAATTGAATCGAAGATCTAAGATGTCTGTAACATCGTTTTGGTGGGATTGTACAAAATACTGTTGCCCCCAGACAGGGTTAAAACTCAAAACTGTGTACAGTAGTTCATGTTGTTATTTGGCAGAACTTGATATATTGGCTACATGTTAAACTCTAGTTTACATCAGACTACAAAACCAAAACCCAAATTCTGTACATCAAATTTGCTAATAACTGCACCATGCAATAACAATTCAGGAATGTACACTGGGACTTACAATCCTGTTGCGGGTCGATGGGGGGAAGAAGGTTTCCTTGTCTTTAATGAGGAAGAAGTCAGCCTTGCTCTTGTCGAAAGGCGCAGTGAAGTAATCAGGGTCAGGCTTCATGATTTCCGGAGCCAGACGGAAGGGTCGCGTGAGCCATTGCAGTGGGGCATCCCGGCCTTTGGGGATGTCGCTGAGCTTGAATGGTACCTTGATCTTCAGCACATCTGCGTAGGTGGCCAGCACCTCCCAGGGTGCATGGATCTTTAAATAGTACGTCTTCCGGTCATCCGATTCCTTCAGGAAGCAAATGCATGGACATGGATGAGAAATGAAGTCAAGGGCCTTATCAACAATTTCCTCCACCCAAAACCAAAAATATTAGCACGCTTTTCTACGACATTAGACAGTAATGTGGGCTTTGGATTGGATGTTTAGATTCAAGATTCAAGATTCAAAGCTTTATTGTCATATGCACAGTAAGGAAACTAGTTTCCCTGTACAATGAAATTCTTACTTTGCTGCCCACACTGGATGTCATAGAATAAAAAGTATAAATATAAATAGACAGATAACAAGGATCAAAAATTAAGCATGCAGAGAATATATAAATAAAATATAAAATATAAAATGTAAACAATTTAGAATTATACAGGCTATATACATTGTGCAGGTATGTGCTACATTAGTTACATTGTAACAGTCTGTAGTAAAGTGGTGTTTGTGCAAAATGAGCTGAAATATAACCATACAAGAACAGTTACATGTGCAAAACGATGTGTGCAGCTGTATGCAGACACAAACAGTCAAGTACAGTAGTGCAACTATTCATGTGCAGAATGATATGAGTTAGTGCAATTTTTATAAATACAGTGATGTCTATGAGGAGAGACATCAGCTCAACTGTTTAAGAGTCTGATGGCTGTGGGAAAGAAAGAGTTCTTTAATCTGGTAGTCCGGTAGTTTATTCATTGTTGCCTTCGTCTACTTGACTTCTCATGAAATAAAGGTCCAAAATGATCAAACATTTATTTCCTGACTCTTGAAACTGGCTTGATGTGATTCACCTTCTATTAGTCAAGCAGCTGCATGGGTAATGAGGCATAAATAAAACAAACATCCACGTCATGCACTTTTTTTAGATGGTCCCATAAATGACAGGTAACAATCCATCATATACCAATAAATATACTGTACACACCAAAAATATTACAATCTCCGGTTCAGGGCTGCTTTTTTAATTACCTTACTGACATTATCTCTGTTTTCCGTTTTGTATTTGCAGAAACATGCCTGAGTGCTTCTGATTTGTTGGCAAGCTTTTCAGTTCACTGGCTAAATGTAAAGATTTAGACTCACTGATATCATGAACATACATGAAACAGTGATAAAGTCTGGAGTTCAAAAGCACTGTAGGTAGTATGCAGTTGTGGGTAAGAAAAATAAGAATATAGAAAATAAAGAAATCTCTTTCTCTCATATTATATATATACATACATACATACATACATACATACATACACACGCATATATACATAAATATATATACATAAATATATACATATATATATATATATATATATATATATATATATATATATATATATATATATATATATATATTTATGTATATATGCGTGTGTGTGTGTGTGTGTGTGTGTGTGTGTGTGTGTGTGTGTGTGTGTGTGTGTATGTGTGTATGTATGTACATGTGATGCGAATGACAATAGTCTCCTACATACATACATACATACATACACATTATATATATATATATATACATAATTTTTGCAATTTTGGGCATTTGAGCTCAGAAGTACCATCAAGTATGCAAAATGATGGATAATGACGTGCTTTAAACCACTGTATTGTTCGCACCTTTGTGCTCTTGGCTGTGCACAGCTTCTGTTCTTACTTCCTAAAGAAGACGACACTGATATATGTCAGAAGCGTGTTTTAAGAAGATATTTGTTCTTCTAACTCTTAGTGAATGAGGCCCGCTGACACTTAAAAGGCATTTTACGCCATATCCTCACCGATTTATCCTCGGTCTCCAGCTCCAGACCAGCTTTCTCAAGGTTGGTCTCAAACTCTCTTCTCCTCTCCTGCAAACAGAAGCATAGGAACATTAACCTAACATTAAGTTCAATCATAATAATATTTAAGGAAAAGACGAGAATCAGAACACTCAAGTACAACATATTCCAGGTCTCAAACTTCCCCTCCTGATTGAACCTCCTCCATATGGCTGAATATGTTGTAAATTGTATAAAGCCCTTGGAATAAAGATCAGTAGTCTATTCTTGGAAAGAGGTAATCTAATAGCACCACACAGCACACCCTTAATACAGTGCCGTTTCAAATTAAGAGTAACCAGACAAGCTGGTTTGCAGCAGACATATCCAGTGCCTAGAGTCCCACAAGCTGAGACAGGTTAGCCTGGGTCTGCAGTGCAGGATGTTGCCTGAACATGCCAGGCCACGAAACTGAAATTGTCCCTAACCTATTGCAAGTAGAAACATGTTTCTAAAACAAGTCAGTGTTCTACTTCTCTCAAAATGAACATGGTCAGGTAACAAGATGAGCTTTACTATTACGAGATAAAACCTTTTTTTAGGAAACATAGTTTGCAGTACTGATCAGTGGTGTTTTTTGTATCAGTTTGTATGTATACAAGTGTCTATACATTTACCATGTGGTTAACATCACCAGAACAGAACTGTATGTATTTACGACAGGACGGAGTCCCTGGGATATTGCTGTTCTCGGGGTTTTACAGGTCATAGGTCAAACACCACTTGGAGACCATTTGTTGGTCCTAGATAAGATCACACCCTCTGTTTGTTATCTTTAGGGGGTGGTTAAACAGTGTATAAAACCTGTGTGAGAAGGGTCTCTCTTCAGACTGAGTTGGGCTTGGTGGACTGAGTTGTGCTGCGTAGGACTAAGGTCCGACTGAGCAGGACTGAGTTGGGTTGAGTTCAGACTGCACTGAACTGGCCTGGCTAAGGACAAGAGAGGAGTGAACTGCGATCGCCTTGAAATAAACTACTCCAACATCTCCAGCCTTCAGTCTCCTGACTCCATCCTTCTGGGCAAGCAACTAAAGAAACTACAATTGGCGTCACGAACAGGATCCGGAACATCTCTCTTCAACTGCTGGTTCGGTGAGTGAGACATCCGGAGAAAAAGAACTTAAGAAACAAAAGCGTAGCACCAGTAAAGGAAAAGAGTCAGTTTATGTTTGTTTTGTCTTGTAAAAGTCCTAGCTAGGCTTTAGGTGAACTCACTAGATCATTTATTGTCAGTGAGTATCACATCACCCTGTGAACTGTGTCTTTCCAGGGACAAACCGGTATATTTAGGTGAACTCACTGAATCTTGTATTGTGAGTATCACAACGACCTGTGAACTGTGTCTTTCCAGGTCTACATTGCAAATGACCTGCTCATCTACAGATCATGAGATCATACTAAAATCCGATGTGAGTGAGTCTTCGTGATCTGTGAACTGTGTTTTTCCAGATCAAAATTGCGTACTCATGAGATCATATTAAAATCTAATGTGAGTGAGTCCTCGCGATCTGCAAACAGTGTTTGTCCAGATCAAAATTACAAACAGTCGTGTGTCTGTATCTGCCTAGTACTAGTCTAGGAGGGAGGCAGGTATTACCTGACCTTAGCACATGGTTGGTCCTAATTGTGTTTCATTAGGATTTAGATGGATTTGAGTTTCTTTTAGTCTCAAAATCCAGGTTCTGGTTTTTTGCAACGTTTTATTCCCTAATTGTGTTCCATTAGGACAATTATTAGGACGTAGGGAGGTTTCCCTTATCTGTTGCAAAACTGTGATTCCCAAGTATGTTTTCTTGGTACAGAACATGCAAGTAGCAGAATGTTTCTCTTGCCTACGGGTATGCTGAAATTTCTCAGTCTAACAGAGATGCAAGGGTGAACTAGAGATACCCAGTTAAAGGAATATGACCCAGGATTTAACAGAAGTTTCTCTAGGGTTTATTTGTATTTCTTTTAATTGTGCTTAATCTTCTGTGTAAAGATGTCTGCTGCAAATGTTAACATGTCGACAGCATTTGTAGACAGAGCAGCATTTGAGGCTGGTCTAACAAACATGTTAGATAAATTATGCTCTAAAAGAAAGGCTAAGCTCTGTAAGAAATTTAGCATTTCAGAAGAGTCAGACTGGAGTCAGGAGCAGTGCTTTGTAATCTTAGCCAAGTGTATGAAAAAGAAAGATCTGGCAGGATGCGTTCAGGTGTTCAGACAGTGGCATTGCCTGTTAATGACTGAACAAGCTAAGAGTAATGCACGATTGATACAGGAGTGTGTCAATCATAAGCGTGCAGCCACTAGCGCTCAGAACACATGTAAAGCACTACAGGAAAGGGTAGCTAAACTTGAAAGGGAGAACAAGGACTTTCAGGAGTTAGCTGCAAGAAAGGAAAAACTGTATCCAGGTCCTAAAGATTTTCACCACAGACCTGAAGAGCAGTCTGTTAGCTCAGGGTCCAGTCACAGCAGTGGTGAGGGAGGATACAATCCAACAATGTTGGAAGCTGCTCCAGTTATGGCCAAACTGGTCAAATCCAGAAAGAGGGAAATTAAACCTTCTAATACCTTAAACCCAGAACAGATAGACCGCATGTCTAAAGAGTTTAAGCATCCAAAGGAAATGGGGATTGGTCCTTTCCTGACACTAATGACACGGAAAATCAAACTGTACTCTCTCCATCCATTAGATGTCATCTCTGTGTGTTCACAGATACTCATGCCAGATGAGATTGAGACTATGGAGGAATATTATGAGAAACAGCTAGGGAAGCTGAAATCTCTAAGAGCAGTGCAGGATTGTAATGTGGGGTTGCTCACAGTGCTCCAGAAAAGTGTAGGGTCTACTCTATGCTGGAAACGAATCGTCGAGTGTTATCAGGGGAAAAATGAACCTGTGAGACAGTACACACAGAGGTTTGCTGAGGTATATCTGGTCCATGGGGGACGTTCAGAGTTTAACTCTGTGGCAGATGTGTTGAATTCTCTGGTGTCTGTAGTCCAGTGGGCTGATGGTTTAACTCAGAGCATGAGGAAAGTTTTGCCTTTTTTGCAGTCCGCTTGGCGAACTAGTACACTTTCTGAGTTGTCTGAATGCCTAACAGCATATGAGAGAGATGCCCATGTCAAAAGGTCGATCTCTTCTCTATTGCGAACTGTATTACAGCGGAGAAACACTCAGAACTCCCAGAATAAATCAAACAGTGTGTGTCACTGTTGTGGAAAGAAGGGACACTGGGCACGTGAATGTAAAGTAGCAAAATGGCAAGAACATAAACCCCAGCCCAGGCTAAAGGAGGAGCAGTCTTCAACTTCAGGAGTTGAAACTTCCAGTGACAGTGGAGACAGTGGCAGTGGAGACAGTCCTGATCAAACTTGTCTTAATCAAACTGCTTTAAAACTGGCTACAGTCATAGTCAAGGAAGAGAAGACAGAAGGTGAAATGACAGTACCCACCAAGCATGAGCCTCTGAATCCAGAGCAAGTAGATTGCCTGGCAGAAGGAATCAACCTTTGCCATCAGAATGGACCAGTGAATCAGTGTTGTCAGATCATCACTAAAACAGTTGTACTGCATGGGGGTCAGTCTGATTGTGTGGCTGAGAAGGTGATAAGCATTAATGGTATTGAAAGAGCTGAGGATGAGACTTCACAAGTTGAGGTGTCTCAAAGTCTACCAGCTGTGCAGTCCCATGTAATTGCTGTATCACAGAAAGCATCTCATGAAGACAAGAGTCAGAGAACACATAATAGTGCATGTGACTATTGCAGTAAAGTGGGTCCTTGCAAATGCAAAAAGAAAACATTTGAGGCAAGGAGCAAAGTGTGTTTAGATAAACTCCAGTCCAAGTCAGTGGGTGGAGTTATCTTTCCCAAGGTGGCTGGTAAACTGTTAAAGCTAATCAAGAGAGCAGCTCAGTTTTCTGCCACTCCAGAAGTGAATAGACTGAAATAACAATGGCTACTGTGAGAGTGTATTATAGCCAATTACACACGAGTAAACCAATAAGGTGTAGGCAAATCCTATACTGAACCATCATGAACCAGCTATTCAATAACTTCAGCTTTGAGTATAGATGTTTACTCTTCAGTTGTTAAAGGCTGCTTCAGTCTGCTGCAGGATGTATCTCGGTGCATCTGTTTTGGGCAACCTGGGGTGCTTTGATGGTTTTTATGGGTGCCTTGATGATTTTATGGTCCCCTGTAGGTCTATTGGAAGTCAGGCCTTTTGGTTCAACTCATGTATGTGTAAATAATGCCCGAGAAGGGGGGCAATTGGCTCTGCTCTCACAGTTTCCTAAAGTTCAAAGGAATTTGTGTAATCCTTATCTTAAATGATGACTTTAATGTCTGATGCTCAAGATGGGATTATTCAATTACTTTAATTAGTAAATCCAGTGAACTGGTCAAGCAAATCAGCAGTTTGCCAAGCAACATGCTGTAGAACTATTAATTTGATCATATATCCTTAATCCATAGAGATTATGTTCAGACATGATTTAAGTCTGTGTTGTTTTGATAAAAAGTTCAAGACAGCAGGAGCAAATTACAGTGAATTTAGAACAGAGGTTACCAACAAGCTCATGACAAAACTACAGAGATTGTGGTAATGGCATAAATGTGTGTAATTGTCTAATCATTAGTCTGGGAAGACTAACAGATGATTGTCACATTTTAATTTTGACAATAATACTAGTATGTTGTCAAAATTTGAAAAACAGACAAAGATGTCTATGGACCATGGTTTGTCTGGTAATTAAACAAATAGTAACAATCATGCCTTGCAATAGCAGGAGGTATATATCCATATAAGGATCTAAAGAATGATGTGTGCATTAACAACATCACATCTTATATAGCTACAGTTTCAAAATTAGTTATCTAATATGAACCTACATATAATGTGTAATATCACATATTACATATAAACTAAAATAAGTAATAGAGACAAATTTTGTTACTCACCACTTTAAGGTTCAGTTTAAATTTAAAAATTTGGAAATCTCTATAAAAGGAGCTTTCTGATATTGGTTATATCTGGTAAGAGTTGCGTGAGGGTTACAGCAGTTTAGGGTGATATGTGTTTGTGTCTGGCCACATCTCAGAGTGTGTGTCCAGATTGTCTAAAGGTTGTAAAGGTAAAATGCATGATGTCATGCTAAAATGGCCTCAGGGAAGTTACCTTTGTTGCATTCAAAGACTATCACTGAACCCTAGGGCTGATAAACCTAATTGCGTTACTGTCTTTATGGAGGAGCAATATGCAAATGAACCAGATCAACAGGAGACACCAGAGTTCACATAGCTAGTCCACTGGAAGCTATGTAAAACGGCTCACTCCATTTTCTGAAAGTTATAGACACAGCAGTACTGAGTCAAAGTCCACAAAATTTGACAGATCTCAAATTGCAAAGTGGTGCTGCCACCTTAAATAGAGGACAGTACGGGTGAGCGAGAGGAGGGCTCTGGGAAGAACTGTTAGCTTTAGATGCTAGCAGGGGTCAACCCCAGAGTGAAGATTTCCCTTCCCCCATCACATGGCTAGCATTCCACACTCCTCTTAATCAACTAGGACCCGTAAGTTAGGTAGGGAAAGATGTGGCCCCACATGCAATGCGTTATCAGTCAGAAGTCAGAATAATAAAATTCTGTATTCATCTGTGTACTTGCTGTCAGATACTGCTGCTGTTGTCTGTTTGGTTTTGTGTTACAGGAAAGCTGAAACAGAGTGTGAAGAACTTATGAGGTGAAAATGGATGGAACAAGCGGAAGTGCTGCAGGGTTTCTCAAACGCCCATTCAACTGGACATCGCCTGATCTCAAGAAGTGCAGCCGGAGAGAGACATCTGAATGTCCTACGCTAGAGCATCCATTCATCCTTGTCCCCAAGTTATCAAGGACTAAGATATCATCATGTTGAGATGGACTCTAAAGTTCACAAAATGTCTGCATACCCCATCCAGTCAGTGTTTCTGCTGGAATAGCCTGGACTGGTCATGCAATCTCTGACAGTGATACTTGTTGTCTGTTACATACAGTAGTTTCTTCTTCTGAACAGCACCTGTCATAACATATCTTAGTTAAAACTACCTCAGTGTTGTAAACCTGGTACAGCAGTATATGACTAGACATATGCTCCAGGTCATAAGATATAATGAGTTCATATAGATATTCCTGGTGTGTTGGCAGCTATGACCAATGTCACCATATCACGGAGAATTTCCTCAACCATTGTGTATGTGATACGGCAAATAGATAATAGCCATACCTCTAAACAACAATCCAGTTTTACAGCAAAAGCATTAAGAGGCTGTATTTATGACACTAAGTCATGGATTAACTGGTTGTCTAAAGTTTGTCGTATTCCAACACCTACTGGTACATATTGGCTATGTGGAAGCTCCGTTTTTAGTGAACTACCTGCTGGTTTCAACAATCGGTGTTCATTAATTTATTTATTACCAGCAATGAGGCCACAACCAACCACACAGAATAGCATCAAAGGAAAGGTTAGCAAACCTTTTGAGGCAGCATTCTTCATATCTGTGTTATGATTCTGTGTTTCTGTTTGTATGCCAACAAGCAAAACAAACATATACAGATAGCACGTGTTGATGTAGAATAGCTAATGTTAAGAACTATACACTAAAACTCTAATGTTTTTTGTTTTGTTTATTAACAGTAAAATGAATACCCTTAATCAGGATATCCAAAAGGGGGGATTGTTGGTTACTTAGTGTTTTTTGTATCAGTTTGTATGTATACAAGTGTCTATACATTTACCATGTGGTTAACATCACCAGAACAGAACTGTATGTATTTACGACAGGACGGAGTCCCTGGGATATTGCTGTTCTCGGGGTTTTACAGGTCATAGGTCAAACACCACTTGGAGACCATTTGTTGGTCCTAGATAAGATCACACCCTCTGTTTGTTATCTTTAGGGGGTGGTTAAACAGTGTATAAAACCTGTGTGACAGGGGTCTCTCTTCAGACTGAGTTGGGCTTGGTGGACTGAGTTGTGCTGCGTAGGACTAAGGTCCGACTGAGCAGGACTGAGTTGGGTTGAGTTCAGACTGCACTGAACTGGCCTGGCTAAGGACAAGAGAGGAGTGAACTGCGATCGCCTTGAAATAAACTACTCCAACATCTCCAGCCTTCAGTCTCCTGACTCCATCCTTCTGGGCAGGCAACTAAAGAAACTACAGCTTGTGTCTGCATACATACATACATACATACATACATACGTTGAAGTGTCTAAATTTGTTAGATAAGCTTTCTGCTTTTTCCTAAAGCTGCTGAAAAAAATGCTACTTAAAGCCCACATTTTGACTAGAAACTGAATCACTCAAAAGGTGGTCTCTACTTTTCATACAGTCTATGGTCCATAACCTGCAAGCTTAGACTTGTAAGTCAGCTGCACACGTAACCGGCAGGCCAGCAGAATCTGTAGTATGTTTGTCTGAAAGCTGGTGAAACAGAATGAGTTAATCTGGCCCTGGATATCTTTCTCATCCACAGAAAACCTCAACGTTACAAAGCTTTCAAAAAACGAACTGTAAAGCTGAACTGGACCGACTAAAGTAGAAACTAAAGACTGCTTGACCTGGAGGTCGTTCAAACGTGATCTCGGTTCTGTTGTAACAATAGTGTAATCTCTTCTGTGCCATGGCAAGTCACATGATGGCTCCTAGCAGTGTCTCAATCCTGAACACCACAACCTCATCTTATGTCACCATCACCACTTTAACCCACATAGACATCCAAGACCAAGCCACTAATGTAGCAATGTGCATGCATGATGAAACAACACTTATTTGTCAACCAGATGTTCCTCAAAAGAGGTACTGGTGTTAAACGAAAGAAGCTTAGAAGGTAAAAGAAGTGTAAAGGTCAGCTGTTCTTATTTGCAAATCGAAATGTTAGCACTACGAAATGGATCGCACAGCAGTTGTAGTGGGAACAGGTCAGGGAGTGTGCATTTGTGGTTGTGCAGGTTTGCTACACAAGAGACATACCGCTTTCTTGTCTCCATCCTTGTCATCAACGTAGGACAGAACGAAATCGATGCGACGCAAGCCATCCTGGAAATAAACAGAGTCCTTGCTCTGCTCCAGCTTATCAACCTATAGAGACACATAGCAAAAGAACAGCAAAGTTAAAGGAGAAGAAAGTGCTCCGGAGGATGGATTCATCTCTTCTACACAAAGTGGACCACATCTAGAGTTTTTACAACCATGCAAGTGAATCTATAACTCAACAACTAAACAGGCAATATATGAAAACAATGGCTTAGCATAAACAAGATCACTACACTAAGGGCCATTTCAACATCTGAAATGCTGAGTCATAGTCTTCTCAGCGTATGTGAACACATCAGCAAACTCAAGACGCTTGTAATCAGGTCCAGAAATGAAGCGCGTTTAGATAATCTCTCTATGTGGCATCAGTACAGTATGTTTGTGGTTTGCTTTGTTGTCTGACTGCACACAGCCAAAAACAAAACGCCCCGAACACACGCAGCCGAATGCTCCGCAGGTAAAAACAAACTACTCGGTAGAAAGGCTGCCCACAGGAGTGTGTGATCTTGCAAAGAGCCCGCTCCACTGGTATATTAAAGCAATGAGTCAAGAGAGCCCGTGTGGTTATTACCGCGGTCAAAGGATGACGCTAGGCACGCATGCACACAATGCAGAGTTAAACCCCCTGCCTGAACTGAACTCACACAGCCTCGAGTGGTTTACAGTGGTAACTGTAAAAATGTGTTCAGATCAAATGTTAATTCATAAACAACAGTAACTGGTAATCATAATATGGAGGGGCTTTTTTTTTTTTAATAAAAAAGTCTGAAGTAGTATATGTACACTGTTTAAGTTCAAGTTCAAATCATACTATTCTTCTTCAAATCATAGATTCACTCTTCAGTCTATACGGTCTAGACACAGACGCTACGCTGGAAAAACAGCCTGATTGGAATTGAAAAAGCAGCATCTGTAATAACATGCAAATAGCATTTACATATAAGCACCTACACAGACTAAAGCAGTCCAGTTCTAAGCAGAGTGCTTCCTGAATAAGGCACAACACAGGACAGCCAATCAAACCAGAACTCATTTATTGTAGATTAGTAAGCAGTAAACCCTGTTTCATTCTGAGGGATAAGGAGAGGTCAGAAAATGGTCATGTGAAAATACATTATAACCATTCTTGGTATACAGCCACATCAACAGGTGGAGTTCTAAGATATATGGAGCCATACTTAATCTGTTTCCCTGGATACTTCGTTACCTTGCTTTTACCTTGTAATTAAATGGTCAGTGTCACTGCTGGACTGAGAATAGCCCACCAACCAAATATATCCTGTCAACAGCGCCCTCTCAGCTGCACCCTGTGAGCACTGCTGAAGGACTAGAGGTTGACCAACACAAACACTGCAGCAGCAGAAGAGCTACCGTCTCTGACTGTACATCGACAAGATAGACAGAAAGGTAGGAATCTCTAACAGACTGGGCCGTGAGAGGACCGAGTATTTAAAAACTCCAGCAGGTCTGCTGGGCCTGATCCACCACCACGTCAGTGTCACACCAGTGCCGAAGAATCCACCACATAGATAATACCTGCTCTGTGGGGGTCCTGGGTGTTCAGGAACAGGATAAAAGTGTGCTAACAAGGTTTGAAATAGTAATATCCATATGGGGCCCCAAAGGATTAAGAAAAACAACAAGAACGATAAAGGAGGAGCAGAAAGAGAGGAGAGCTGGTTCCACTTCAGGCTCATTTTAACAGGACTGTGTTTCAGAGCTGTGTTTGGTTTAAAAATAACTATGTGAGAAAACAACCAAAAAAGGATGGAGTGCCAGGATTGGGGATCAGAGTTGAGGGGAAAAACACAGGCCTGCAATATTATGGGTGCAAAGAACAGAATAGATTTAATAAGATCCAAGAATAATTATTATTTACATATTAGTATTTGCATGTGTATTATGCCCATTGGTAAACAAACAGACAGGAGTGTAGAAATACAACATATCATATTACACTGTGTTGCACAGTGGCCAGCGTGCTGGCTCAGAGTTAGTGTACTAGATGATTACAATACTAGGTTTATCACCATCATGATGTGTTTGCTGAGGCTTAGTTGCCACGTAAAGAACTGTGATTAACAACTGAACTTTTTTCCTGGTCTTTTTTGTTGACTGTAAATAATGTGATCAGATGATTATGTAATAAATGTGACCGTCCACTCTTCTGCAAGCTCATCACTCTTCTAGTGAATCAGTAAATGATTTACTGCTGTGGTGTTTCAGTTTCCTGTTTTTGTCATTTCATGGGAAAAAAAAAAAAATACAGCTTGTGTTATGTTTATATGATGCTAAGAATGCTAACTGATGAGGTGAGAGTACGTTGTGCCCTGCAGAAGTCTATAATACTGTACTCTTTTAAAAGTTTAATTCTAAAATTTAAAAAGTAAAACCAACTTCTAAGACTGAGCCTTCAAAATGTGGGAGAATATCCCTGCAGAAAAACTGAAAGAAGAAATGGCAAAAATGATGAAGGCTGCAATAAAGGTAAATACTTATTCATACATTCATTCTAAATAGTGGGCTGGGGTGTATGCACCGTACACTGAAAATCTTATAAATGGTATTGTATATACACTTGTTGAAGCTTCTTTGTAAATTTGCTAGATAGATAGTTTTTTCCTGATGTTGAAAAGCAAGTAGCATGTATTTAAAGGCCATAAACAGAGTCCTTGCTCTGCTCCAGCTTATCAACCTATAGAGACACACAGTAAAAGAACAGCAAAGTTAAAGGAGAAGAAAGTGCACCGGAGGATGGATTCATCTCTTCTACACAAAGTGGACCACATCTAGACATTTACATTTGTACATTCAATAAGCGATGTGCGCTGAGCTAAAAGTCAAGTAGGCTTTATTAAACAATCGGCAGTTAAACACAGCAACAAAACACGACCAAACATGAAAGAGGAAGTCGAGATCAAAGTCATGAAACAGGCTAAGGTCAGAACCAGGGTAATCAGTCAGCGAGGTAACCAGAGTACAGGGGAGAGACAGGGAGCCTGGTCAGAGGACAGGCGGAGAGCGAAACGCCATAGAATACTAGAGAACTAAGGCCAAAAGGTACAAGGAAGAGAACGGTAGGTAAAACTTTGCAAAGAGTGAGTTTTTGAGTGAGGTCTATATGCAGACTGATGATGGGAAACAGGTGGGCTAATACTCAGGGACCTGGAGTGGGAACGAATGGGTGACTGGGGACATGTGGGTGTGACGTCATCAGGTCATGCCCTCTGGGAAGTTGAACCCTGGGCAGTGGCGGAGCCAGGGAAACCCGGAAGCATGACAGATGTACAGTATGGTACATAACCTGCATGCTTAGCCTTGTAGAGTAGCTGCACATGTAACAGGTCAACAGAATCTGTAGTATTCTTTCCTGACACCTGGTGAAAAATAATTAGCTTAACCTGTATTAACATTTTAACAAAAGCCATCTTTAGAGTCCTCCTTATTTTGTCTATACTGAAAAACAATGAATTGGCACACCATCATACTATACAGGGCCAAATAATGACCTACGCTATTCCCTTTTTACGATATGACTCTACTGGTGTGTATTTAGCACATCTCAAATCGTAATACACGACATGGCATCATGATAATACTGCATCGCTGGGTAGTATTTCCTAGCATGTCATTCATACGGTGACTGAGAAATGGTTACGCCTCCACAGCTGGCCCATGTTCCAGCTGAGGGGGGTGGGGGTGGCGGGGAGTGGTGGGGATTGAGTGCAGTTTTCTCTTCATTTAACCTGCTCAACCTGCTTAGCCTACCTCACTACCAACCAATACACTGTAAACACTGTATCGGCAGCAGTTTTATCAGATATAGAGAAAGAAAAACTGATTCCAAACAAGGAAAAGACAAGGAAATAATCTCATCATCACCACGGCAACCACGCTTGGAGGAGCTTTAGTGGAGTGAAAGAGAGCTTTAGTGGAGCATTAGAGTCAAGAGACGAAGGCACACTGAACTAGGAGTGGAAACAGAGCAGTTACCTCTGCTAGGAAAGGCAAATATATGCAAACAGACAATGAATGCATGCGCGCACACACACGAGAGCTAAACAAACTGTGTACACACAGTCTCTGTAACATTAGCTCACCTTTAGTCCCTGTACTGAAACACAAGCAGTGGCTACAGAGTCATAATGCTGTTAACTAGGGAACCTTGAGCAGTCATAATTAGTAAATGAGAATTTTATTCATGCACATTAGCTTCTCTCCATTCTCATATGAAAGAGGTATGAGATGTCTAAGCTCAGTATGCCCCCAGAGGGCAGTCTAGAGCCCATGTCTTATATTTAGGTCTGAGTTTCCTATCTGTTTAACACTGCTACTGGCTAAAGGCACTTTGGAAAAGAAGCTCCAAATCACATGGGTGGAGGCTCTCTGAGAAGCAGCTCTAAGCACATAGAAACCATAATAGAAAATGTTTAGGCTAATTTTACATTCTATTTATATCCATTTAATAGATCATTTATTAGTTTAGAGGTCGGTGACCTGGCAAACATACTACACTGCAATATTTCAGGAGGTCACAATGTTTACTTGTTCAGATATCTGACCAGTTGGAACAGAGAATAAAGAACTAGTCGTGTAAAAGTTCAAGAACTACAAATACAATAGTATTTTTTCCAATAGTTAACATCCTGTGCTGCAATAAAATCATTTCATCAGGACTAACTTTGATCTCTTGAATCATGCAGTTGGTCAGGGCTTTACAGAAGTAGTCAACCAGACAGAAATTAAACTTGACATCATGAGATACGTGAATGATACAAGTTTCATGCATAGCATGCTGTTGCCGACAGTGGCTAGAAGGCGGCACGGACCAGCAACATGAAGGAGCTGGGAGATATACAAGAACAACGGAGTAAGAGGCAGTACTACACGCACACAAACTACCCATGACATCACGCTAACATCGTCAAAGACTGCAATGGTGTCATGGAGTGACTCATCATGGGTCATTCAGTTACTAGTCCTGCTTTTTTTGGGGGGGAGACGACCAACAAATCCATGCCCAGTGGTCAGAGTCCAGAAGGCCTTGTCACCTTCATCCCTATAATATTCACCCTGCATGGGATGGATTGGGTTATGTTGGGTTAGTAAATATTGCGCATATCAGTCTACATTTATCATCATTTATGATTGATTCATCATTATTATTCCTGGCAGCCTTTATTTTCCCTCCCAATAGCATCGATATGCCACACTTTTTTCTGGATGCATCTATTCTTTTGATGATGAGTGTATATTGCTATATCGCCTGGTACTACTTATAAACACTGCTATAAATAGCACATTAAACCTGTTAGTTATTACACAATTGTCTGATAATGAAAAATGTATTTGGTGCATTTTCATTATTTGGCAGGTAAATACATTAGTTTACATACATATCGCATGTCACGGATCCTCCTGAAAACTGATGGTCTTGTTTTATAATGGTGTTATAGTGACCTGGTTAAAGTGCTGCAGTGAGTAATGTTTGTTTATGTGAACTCATGCGGTTTCCGCTGGGGGGCTACTAAATATAGACAGCTAGAAAGCAAGATAGATTATAAGCCAATCTGGCCACATTAGACCTTAAAAGCTACACAAAATGAATAAAAAACATTGATTACCATAATTATTTATATAGCAATTAACATTAACTATAAACTGCCTCACTGCAGTGCTAGATAACCCACCGAAACACCACAGTGTCCTCAATTTCACACTGAGTGTCAATTCTCAAGACAACACCACAAAACCAGATTTAACATGAGGCCGTGTTTCTGTTCTGAGGCAGTTATGCAACCGTACACCTAGGATATTCCTCGGCAGGGAAAAAAAAGCACTACGAAAAACACTGAACTTTGTGTTACACGGTATGTGGCGCAAGCAGCAGGAAACAGGAAGGGCTGTGGTGCATGCCTGCGGTACAGGCATGTGGTGCACAGTGTTCATAATTAATTAATTAATTAATTATGCATTCATAAATCCTTCTAAGCTGCTCATCTTCTGGGCTGCGGGAGATGCTGGAACCTATCCCAGTGGTGGATAGCAATTTAGCAACTTAGCAGGTACAGTTCACCTGACTGTATGTTTTTGGACTGTGGGAGGAAACCCACACAGATCTGTGCTGTCGCGTCATCTGCATTGAGATAAGAGGATGCTGGCTTTACCTTTTCTCCTCTATAGGAATGAGCACTGGGCTGGGGTTGCCAGGTAATGCTTTACTTGCTCTATGTCTGGGTATTAATCTGTAGGTACCAGACTGCCCCCCTGTTCGGGCAGTGTCTGAGCTCGTGGTGAGTTTTAGGCTCTAAACTTCCTACTAGCTGGAATATTATCCAACGGAGCACTAAGCACGGTTGTAAGGCACTCTGGATAAGAGCGTCTGCTAAATGCCTTAAATGTAAATGGCTGTTCTTATGTGCATGTATACAGTGTACCACTGTAATCACATGTAGATCAATGTTCATTCCACATTGCTATTTGGAGGAGCTGTATTCTATGTTAATGCAAATCACAAATATTATGGCCTGTTCTAGCCTCGTACTGTAGCCTGTTGCATTGTATTATTCTACTGTCTGATGTAGGAAAGGATCTGTTGGCTCTGAAGAGATCTGTGATTAAGTGACTGTTGTGTTTAATCAGGGAACATCCTGAAGAGACCGCGCTAGAAGTGCTCCGATACCCTTTTATATCCTTCCCTGCACTGAAGGCTTCAATTTTTCATGCCTGTTTTCAGATCCTCAGTCAGCCGTGTAATTGTCATCAGTTGACAGTCCCTAATGACAATCCTTGACCTCCCTTTACAGGGCTATCAAATCAATTAAGGTCTACGAAGTTCAGCAAGCTCTGGGACTGTACAACATGCCCAAGCTTTGGTGCAGCCCAATTTCTATTTTTAAGTTAATGAAATAAAAAGGGGACTGACATTTGTAAAAACTAAAAAAATAAGTAAATAAATAAAAAGAAAAATTTCGTAGAGGTCGTAATTACATATTTCTCAAACTCCTATAAAAACCTAAAAAAATATGCTATTTTTTACCAAACTTCTACATACAACTCTAATTATTATGTTATAGCCTGCCGGCACCAGAATAACAACAATGTACTTCAAATTTTCTTGCAGCTCTCTGCTTAAATACACACATTTATATGTTGAAAAATTCAAGTAACGTGTTTAAAACATGTTCTTTGTCAAACATGAATGTTTGACAAAGAAACAACAAAGCAGCTGAATCCAGATCTCAACCTCACTATGTTTTTGTACTGTGAGAGGCAGAAAGGGTGATCAACGTCTAAGGCTGAAACAAATATATCATTTTTTTAAAATTAATAAATTAATATCTAAATAAAAAAATAAATAAATGATTATATAAATGAATAAATAAATAAATAAATAAATAAATAAATAAATAAACATATAAATAAATAAACATCTAAATAATTATATAAATAAATAAACATCTAAATAATTATATAAATAAACATCTAAATAAATATATAAATAAATAAACATCTAAATAAATAAATAAATAACCATCTAAATAAATAAATAAATAAATAAATAAATAAATAAATATCTAAATATCTACATACATACATACATACATACATACATACATACATAGGCAGCTAAAGCAACATTCTGTAAAAAACATCCTCTTCTAAGGACATAAATGTTAATTCAGCGATATAAAGGGGGGTTGCAAACCAATCAATTGCAAAAAAGTCCACACTCCTTCAAATTCCAGGCTTGACAGTAAAGTACACAGTATTACATTAAAGTTAGTTAATATAAATTGTGCATTAATTAGTATTTATGTACTAATGTGTGTATGAGTTTAACATATAGGAATATTAAATATATGAACAAAATATCCTCCACACAGTTTGTTTCATTTAGCAAATAAACAGTACTTAAAGTGCAGTGTCCTCTCTGTAGAGGGTGTGTTAACTTATCTTAATATTTACTGTGGAGTTTAACATGGCATGAAGAAATACTAAAAGCACAGTGTAATTCATACGTAGTTCACAAACATATGATTCTAAATACTAGAAATATTCTAGTCTAAATGCACATACAGTCTGTATTCAAAACTCTGTTGATTCAGCTAGACATACTGCATACCTCAATGTTAGCTGCCATATCGCTCAGAAACGCTCCTAAGCTGACAGGTTAAAAAGCGTAGATCCAGGGCATTCATGCTGCATGCTGTGTTAGCAGGACTTGGACTGAAAGCGGGCCTCACTCATGCGCTGCAGATAAGAGTTCAGCTAGTCTACTCCCCCTGAACGTGTCCCATATTAGAGCAGCAAGCTGTTAGCGCCTCCAGTTATTTCCTTTAAGTGCTGAAGCTGAACGTTTACTGGCTCCATGCCACTTCTGTGAAATCCCATTTCTGAAAGACTTGAGAAGGTCTACTGTAGCACCTCGTAAATTGGAATTGTGTTAGTTAGAAGTCTCACAGTTTGACACAGAATGACACAAATGAGAAGTAAATGTCAGAGGCGACCAGCTGCATTCTCCAACCACAGCAGCTATTTTTATCTACATCCAGCTTCAACCAGCAATTCAGAGGAAAACGAGTCACTCGTGGTTCTGCCATACATGGCTCACTTGCCCAGCCCATCACAAGACCTGCACTTTAGGATGCTAAAAAGTCTCATAAGACTTTGGAGACACATGTCAAGCCTAGAACAACAATAACGGACAGCCTATCTAATTCTAAGGGAAAGTTTTGGCACATTATACCTCACAAACATAATCAGAAGACCTTATATGAAAGAAACATGTACACATCGGTTCCATTTTACCAAAGTTAGACTTTCCCATATTGCTAAAAACATTGATCCTACATGCAGCGCCTCTACTTCCTGTGGAGGCTGAAGGCTTATCTCCCCCTTCCATCCTCACCACGTTCTATTTGAGCACTGTGGAGAGCAACCCGAAGTAGCTGCATCATTGACTGGTTTGGGAACTGTACCATCTCTGACCGCAAGACCATAGAGCATATAGTGAGGACAGCTGAGACGATCATCAGGGTCTCTCTTACCTCCATCATGGACATCTACACTACACACTGCATCCGCAAAGCCACCAGCATTGTGGACGACCCCACCCATCACTCATACAGACTTTTTTCACTGCTGCCGCCTGGCAGAATGTACCTAAGCATCCGCGCCATCACTCTGCCAGACTCTGCAACTTATTCCTTAAGGAATCAGGCTTTTAAACTCTGACTGACCTCCACACGCACACTCCACACGCACACTCCACACGCACACTCCACACGCACACTCCACACGCACACTCCACACGCACACTCCACACGCACACACTCCTCTTTTGATGCTCGGCTTTCACTGTCTGGAACAATGCTGCTAACACTGTGTTTACACTGTTTACACATTACTACCTCAGTATCTGCTGTGTGTGTGTGTGTGTGTGTGTGTGTGTGTGTGTGTGTGTGTGTGTGTGTGTGTGTGTGTGTGTGCATGCATGCTTTCACTCCTGTACCACAGCATGCTAAATCTCTCTGCACCTTATTCTCCCTCAGGTCCAGAAAACGAGTACTGTATCGGTGCTGCACTGCCCTTAGTGTATGCTTGTGAGTATAGTGTCTGGTTAATTTACTGTATTTATTGTAATGTTTTCTAGTTGTTTGCACATGTATGTCTGCACCTTTGAACTGTGTACTCTTTTGTTCCATGTTGCACCTTATTCCTGGAGGAATGTAATTTCACTCCACTGTGTACTTGTACATGGATCGAATGACTTGACAGCTGTCAAAAAACTTTAACGAACCACGCACACGTTTTGGTCCTGCCCCTCTTTGTACTTACACTGGTCCATGTTCAAATCAATAACACATATTACTGGTCCATTAAGCCCAATGCCATTATACCCCAATTTGGTGCAATCCCTTCATCAGTTTCCCTTTTTATGGAGGAGGACGACGACCTTTGCCATTTTTCTTGCAGAAAAAATATTAACATGGTAATGTCCTAAACCTCTTTCTCACACCATGTGGATTCAAGAATTGTGCAGTGTGGTGAAACTGCAGAAAATCACTATAACTGGCTCCATACAGAAATTTCATGATTTATGACCCTTCATTTGAGTATGTACAAATGTATCCTCCCTTGATCTCCCTTAGTAAGCTGCACTGTTTATTTCAAGTTGTCTTTGAGATTTTCACATCTTAACTGACTGATTGAGTTATAATATTGTATATTAAGGTTTTAACACTTGTTTTTGTCCATTTACTACCATACATACACATATTGTCTATAATTTTATGCATTTTATATATTTATTCTTGTGTTTTTCTATGTTCTGGTTTGGTGATTGTCATTATCATCATCATCATCATCATCATCATCATCATCATCATCATCATCATCATCATGTACAATATGGGCTCTTTAAGACCAAGGTAACTGCAAAAAATTGTTCCCAAAAGTGCTCATAAGCTATCCGGCCTTTATCACAACAATTACCCGAGATGCTCTGCCATGTGAGAATAGCCAGGGTAATCATAAAGATGAGCTGTAGCTTCAGAACAAATCTCAGACCTCATACACTGGACAAGGATTATGCCTAGTATCAAAGTACATTGCAATGCCAATGGCAGCACCAACTAATTCAGGGTAAAGTCAAATTCCCTTAAACATATATTTAAAAAGCTTTTATAGCTTTTTTATTCACACATTCATCAAACTGCCATTATAGGTAAACTGTAAGAAACGTGCTTGTAAATAAGAAGTTTGAGAAGTACTGTGCAAAAGTCATAGACCATCCTTCATCTATTTACCTTCCAGTCAGAACAATCAATATTAATTACAACATACTCATTTTTTTTCAGGTGATGTTAAAAGATGATATACAGGATCACGTAAAATCAAAGAAAAATGCACTGTAAAATGGTTTGTTGGTTTAATCAAACCTCAGATTTTGGCCTAGCTCTAGAAATAACTTATTTATGGCAGAGAATCACTGTAGTCAGGACCCAGCGAATGAACATGCCACACATGGTTAAAAAAGTGGAAAAATATACTCCATGTTTCTCAAACCTCATAAAACATTTTATGATTTTATGAAGACACAACATTATTAAAAACAAATTCCAGATAGATTCTAGCAACTAATGCCTATAATACCTTTATGAATATACAGACAATTACTCACTGTAGCGAAGGCTCTGGTTAAAAGACCAGCTTATCCCACACACACCTGGGGTTAAGCAATCTCTGTCTGTGCTGCCAGGTTATCTGATAGCACAGTTTGTGTCTGTGTCTGTGAAGGGGTAAAGCATTTGCTCCCCTGCCAGGAAGGCGCCTCTAAACCTCAGCAGTGCACACTATTTTAACTAGAATCCTGTCACACATGCCAAATTGTGAACTAGTGGACCATCAGTGTATTAGACCCTTGTCAGGTTGTGTTGGGCAGGATTAGATTAACCAGAGGGGGTTTTGCCTATAATCTGTAAGGGATTTGACTGATGATTTATATGGGATAAAATACCTGTGCAATTTCCACAAATCATATACAGTGCATCCTGGACAGGGATTAAGCCTAGGCTCTGAAGTAAACTGCAATACCAGTGTTACATTTCTGTTAGGAATTCTTTTCAGGTTCGGTTTATTATAGGTCCGGGACACACACTGAATGGCCAGTTTTAGTAGCAAGCTCTGCTGTTACATTCAAACAGAACTACAGGAGAGAAGAGCACCACCAAAAATCAAGGGTCAAGTTTATTTCCCCATACTCCAAATAAATATTTAGTTTTTATCCACAGATTCATTAAATATGCACTACAGTTATTCTGTAGGAAATGTACTTGTTTAAAAGGAGCATGAGAAGCAAAAGTAGGAGACCATCTATTTCACCACAGACATAAAATATAAACTATGATATAGAGAAATTCTGACTCCTAACATTCATGCAACACCATCAAATCACCAACTCCTGTACTTGGAGCTTACATTTAAGAGAGAGCAGATAATCAGGTTCAAGGAGAACAGGGAAGCTCAGCTTTAGTCCTGGAGGGCCAGTGTCCAGCACAGTCTGGTGTTTTACCTGCTCGCACACACAACTAATTCAACTCATCTGTTAATTGCCAGTTGAACCAAGTGGATGTGTTTGAGTAGAGGAACTACTACACTGTGATGGGCAATGGCAGTTGTAAAAGCTACAGACACTGCAGATTTGCACTGGATTAAAATCATGGATCTCACCAGTAATCACTCACAGTACCTCTCCAGGTAAAGGTAATTCAGCTCAAACAGCTTAAGCGAAACCACAATGATGGCAATAACAGAGTAATGGCTTTTATATGTGTAGGTATGGGACATTTAGTACCAAACAGGGCCAATGAAATACCACTTATAATGCGAGAGGTATTTATATTTGTTACATGTATTCCAATTGTTTACTGCAAGCACACACACACGCAGGGCTAATTTAAACCAGACTGAACTGACAACGAACAGGAAACCACGGAAGACTGAGACACTGACATGTCTATTGTGTGGGTGTATGGAATAAGGAGCAGTTACATCCACCCCTGCCACCAAAGGAACCATTAGCAAGAGGAAGCTGTAGCAGCTGATCTTTAACCTAAAGAAACGCTGCAGGGACCAACAAATTGTCATGCACACGGGTCATGAGAAGGTCATGAATGGTTACGGATGTAATAACTTGGGTGACGGTAGAGTAATGGCTTGAGAGTCGCCATGATGTTCCACTCAACCCATACACTTCTGCATAAGTCACACTATATAACCTTTACAAGTCATAACTAAGAAGGCAAAGCAAAGGTGTGAAGCATATAGTGCTGCTGGATTTTATAAAAGCCCCAGTGTCACTGCTGGACTGACACCAATCCACCAACCACAACTATCCAGCCTACAGCATCCTGCAGACAGCGTCCTGTGACCACTGATGGAGGACTAGAGGATGACCAATACAACCTGCGCAGCAGATGAGTTATCGTCCCTGACTGTACATCTAAGAGGTGGGCCAGCAAGGTAGGAGTGTCTAATAGAGTGGACAGTGAGTGGACACGGCGTTTAAACACTCCAGCAGCACTGCTGTGTCTGATCCACTCACACCAGCGTAACACTAACACGCCACCACGTCAGTGTCACTGCAGTGCTGAGAGTATTCCACCATTCCAATAATAACTGCTCTGTGGCGGTCCTGACCATTAAACAACAGAGTAAAAGAGGGCTAACAATGTAGGCAGAGAAACAAATGGACTACAGTCTGTAACTGTAGAACTGCAAAAACCATCTATGTGGTCAGTGGAGTTGATCAAATGGACGAATAGTGTAGAAACTAGGAGGTGGCTTTAAATGTACTGGCTGATTGATTGGTGTGTATACACAGCACATGATATAGCTGACTATAGATGAATAAAACATGACGCCCCTTAATGTCATCGTTGTTTATCGTTATTTGATTTTATGATTCGTTTGTGACCCATAAAACAAAGCAACTGGAGTAATATGTCAGAAAGGACTTAGAAGGTCAAGGACACACTTACCTCCTCATGCCCTGGCAGCGGTGTTCCCCTGTCTGAGCTGGAGAGAAGACCATTATTGTCTGTGGAGAACAGAACCAATCAGAGTCTGACTTCCCAAAGACATACAATATGCATACTCATACACTTAACACTCTAAATATGTGTCACACGGATATATTATAAATAAATGAGTGCAAAAATTAGTGTTTCATATTTTACATAATGAACAGAACATCATGTCTTTCACAGTCAGTCAATGAGCATAACGATGATGGAAAAACGACTTCACTTCCCACACACAGTGTCACAATCATCTGAAACTGAAAGCTAAAAATGGTGATCCCACACTGAGTCACACTCACACAAGCTGATATCCAACTGAATGTGAAAACAGGGAAAAGAGCAGATGTTACACTTCTTAGTCTCTGTCGTTCAAAGTTCAAAATTTCTCCGAATCCCTAAAGGGCTCCCAGACAGAGGCATACAGATTTCCCACCAACAAAGAAAAATACAGGATGCATCCAAGTTGAGTCTGTTTCTGCGCTAAATCTGGTCTATGCATAATTTCTGTGCTCTCTGAATTTCAAGAACACTGGGCTTTTTAATAGGAATGGAACGATGCTGCATCTATTAGCATCAAATTTATATCACAGAACATCGTATTGTATTATATTATATTATAATATACCATTATATTGCATTATCGCTGTATCATGACTGACGAACACGGGTTAACCCCTTTTGCTTGTGATTATATTCCATCATTAATCACTTCACTGTTATCATCTTGGCAGAGTATGATAACTGGCTGTTAGGCTGTAGTGTAACCTACCAAAGCAAAAAGGTCCAGAAGTATATCTGAACAGTCATCGAATGGAAATAATTACAGCCAGTGTATCCCTTTGTTTTCTATTGTACAGACTTACATTCACCCACACTCCTCCGGTAACCCCCGGACTTCCAATGACTAAGGCTCATGGTTCAGATTTGTGAGAACACCCTGCAATAACCCTAGAATAACAGGACTTCCTGTGGGGAGGGGTCAGGTCTGCAGGGTGTCATGCAGACGCATAATGAAAACCAAGATTAGGAGGTTCACAGTCTCATACAAACAGCCCAGAACGCAGACCTCAGCCAAAACACACAGCATAGACACTGCAATCTATGCACCGAATTACTCACTTGTTCATAGACGCAACATTTACACAGAATGCACACTGCGAGTCACAGACCATCCAGCTCCAAAGAGTCAGTAGAGTCATGTCAAGTACAGAGAGCCTATGGCAGAGCTTGACAAAGAGCTAACTTGTATGATATGGGGAAAAAAAAAAAAAAAAAAACATCAGATGCTAAATGCACTGTGACAAGCTGCAGAACAAAGCTCAGAGTGTGTTTGCCTCAGCTGGCACTCTAACAACAACATCTGACAGACTCTTTAAGGCAACCTTTTAGCACAGGCGGCGGCCTAGATACAGACCAGGACAGCATGCATGCAAGCACGCGTGAACACACGCACGCGCGCATGAGGGGAGGTGGAAAAGACAACACTGAAAGCAAAGGAAATGGGAAGAACAAGGAAGTCATGAGGAATTATCAACATGAGAGGAATTACACTTAACCAAAGAATAGTTGCACCCAGAAGGGATCAATTTCAGCTTCATGCTCAGCTGCACATGTGACGCAAGTAAGGACAGGCCTCATCGCTGTACCTGACTGCCCCAACAGTCACGGTTGCAGATATCCAGGGAGCAGTGATGCTCTCCATGAGTCATCCAGGACTGTTGGCAGACGGCTGCAACACGCAGGACTACCTTACGATGGCTGCCCTTAACACTGCATCAACGAGATTACAGAGAGTTACGTGAAGTGACTCAGAATGGCAGCCGGTCATCATCTTTCCACAGAAGTTGGTGGAGACGACCAACAAATCAGTGTGTGGAAGCACTGTGGTCAGTGCCAAGACGAATATTTTGTTGTCACGTCTCACACGTCCAGAAGCCCTGGCGTCACTCCAACTCCACCCCTACCACAAAATCTGCAGGAACTGTGTGAGAATATTTAAGATGCATGGGATGGATCATCACAGGACACCTTCCCAATAGCACTGCCATCCAACACTTCCTTCTGAGAGCAACTATTATTTGATGATGAGTGTACATGAAAATTAACACCTGAAAATCAGTTTTGAGGAGCTAAACATTACAATAACATTAATATTCTCTAATATGTTTGTATTTGGTTAAAAATTGCAGTCTAAATGCTTTAAAGATATGATAATTTGTCCACTGTGAATTGTCAAATATGAATATTGGTGACACATTTTTACAATCCAAGCAACATATGTAGTGTCGCTGGAGGGGAGCGTCACATAATCCTGTAGGGGGTTTTGTTTCCACTAGTTGTTTTTTCTATATATTATATTATATTATATTATATTATATTATATTATACTATACTATATATTAGCCATAACAAGGACAAAGGGGGCTATTATAATGACAAATAAATATAAATATGTATGAAAGCAGAACAGAACAAAGCTGATGAATTGAGCAAAGCACAGACTTCTTTCAGACAAGCATAAAGCTTTTTGAGCAGACAAGAATCAAGACTCCAGCTATTAACACAGTGGATGGACAGACAAACAGCACATGGAGGCAGTTTCTGTCCATACCTGCAAGAAAGGTCTTCCTGTAGCCTGTCAACACTGCAAAACCATCTTAGTAGAGTGAGAGGGGAACAGGAAAACAAAGAGACAGAAATTATATTGTGGGTGTTAGATGGTAGGTATAGAAATCCATGGAATACAAAGGCAGGCCATGGGAATAATTCACTCAGAAATCCACAGAGAGTCTCGATATCTGTAGCTCTGGAATAAGTAAACATATTTGACTACAGCATGAGCCCTTTTGTAAAGGCAGTTTGAACTCTGGGCTTTGGAGAACAGCCAGCAGCACTGAAGCCTCTTGTCGTAGGTGTTGTTTTCTCTCGGTCACAGTGATACAAGTGTGGAGGATGCATGACAGGGAAAAGGACACCTGCAGCGCCTGGTGTTAATACCGTGCCTGATATGGGTAGTGTTTCACATGCCATACCTGCCAGTACAATACTTGCAGCAGTGTCAAAGCAAAGCTTTTCGCTATACAGTCACTGCCATTGTGATCACCTCTTCCAGCTATACATCTACTATACAGTATAGACAGACCAGAGAAATGGTCTACAATGAGCTCTGTGGCTCAACCAAGACCAAGGCCAAGCACACTGACTAGGAAACCTGCCGAGACTCAAAGACAGTCACTCAAAGACAAGTACAAGTTTGCTTAGTTTAGTCCTTTAAGTCTTCTTAAAGTCTTCTTAAGTTCCCTCACGGTCAGCATCTCTCCCTCCCTCTCACACCAAGGTAACAGCTAGTCTATATACAGTTGGTGCTTCACCATCAATGAGCTGCAGCTGTCCGCACTCCCGCACTAGTGGGAAAGGCAGTTAGCCCACCTCCCCTTTTCCAAGTCAGAAACTCTTAAGGCTTCATCACAGTGGCAATTCAAAACCATCAAGACTGTCGGTTCAATTCCTATCACTGTGTCACCATACCAGCGTTCCCAAACCCTGGTCCTGAAGGCACACTGCCCTGCACGGTTTAGTGGATTCACTGCTTTAACACACCCCCTGCAAATCTAATAGGGCTTTGAGAGTGTTAGAAGCACTAAAAAGAGCAGGGTAGGGAGCCTCCAGGACCAGGGCTGAGAAACAGTGTACTATACTATTAGATACACAGCACATTTGGAACCAGTGGAGAGAAAAAAACATAAGTTATTAATTTTTGTACTTTTAGTTTAGGTGCATCGAGTCCACCAGCAGTGGAGTATATAGCATTCCTTGGTCAAAACTGTTCTTTTGGTATGAGTTATGAGTCATAGCTGACACAAATACATGCACGTAATGCAGGACACATAGTGCAAACCATGCTAACATTACCATGTTCAGCTAACTGACTGTGCCTGTGATGTTTCACTCACATTTCGGATGAAAAAAAAAAAAAGCAGTGGTCTCTTGATCACCACTCATGTCTAATCATCTAAAGAAGTCACAGTCTTCAAGGCAGCAGGAATAAAAGAATGACCAGTCTTATAGTGTTAGCCTAACAAGGAGCCCCCACCCATTTCCATTTTTCTTCTGACTGTGAGAATGATTCCAGTATTTCCCACATTCCAGCTGCGTCTGATAACCGCAGGTATGAGTACATAACACACCTATAAGACCGAGTACCCACTTTTGCCCAATATCGTTATGGTACTACAAAGGTATTGTAACAGATGGTAGAAGAACACCATAAACAGTAGATGCATCACACAATACTACCTTAAAATTGTCAATCAAGCAATAAAAAAACTTTATTTTCATTAGCCTAACTGTCAACTGTCCACAGACAACACCCAAAACCATACACACCCCTGCACTTTGACAGTAAAGAATATTTTTTTATAACATTATTCAATCACAGAGACAGAAATAGAAATGCTCCTTATCAAACAGTCACAACAAGTCCCCAGCAGGACTCAGTTTGTCAAAGACAGGAAGACTGCAACAACAAAGACATCACTGAGGCACAAAACAAGGTCACAGAGAGGGCAGAGAAAACTTTCAACTACAGTCAAATACGCCTGTTTACACAGTGGCTGTATTGTCCAGTCTGCAATTCCTTAGTGATGAAAGAATGTGATCAAAAAATAAATATAAGTGATAAAAGTGTGTCATTATGAATCCAAGCAATGATGCTCAAAATACAGAGGGCTGAAACCACATGGATTAAACCTATTACAGCAACATGACGGTGAGCAACAACAACATTTACCGGAATTGTGATTAATCAATCATCCCACGTTACAAGACATTTTGCTTTTCTGAGTATATAGCCGACATCACCAGTAATCAAAGTACACGAACCAACCGCACTTTTCACTAAAAAGTGCCGGTAATTAGACCTGTCCACAGTGGTAAATAAGGGGGCCATGACAGAACACAGGATTTACATCATCATACTTCAATAACGAGAGTTCAGTACACGTTACTGACACACTGTAAACCTACGATCTACTGTGTGCTTACGACCACAGAACACCAGAGCCAATATGTGAAAGGCCCTTTAGCTGCTGTACACCTTATAGAAGATTAAATATCGTTTTCCAGCACCTTTGCTTTGGTGACTTTCTGGCAGAACTTGGAGCACAGCACTTCCTCTCGTGTATTACGGCTTAACCGAGGCTGAAACTGGTTTGCTATTCACCAGCTTCTTAATTAAGCGCTCAGTTCCACGTTACATGGTGCCACGGTTACATTCTGGCTCCTGAGAAAACTATAGCATTCAAGGTTGAACAGAACACTCGAGTAAAAAGCTGGCGAACAGGAAAATTCACTAAACAAGCTGGCGAACCGCAAGCCAAATTCTGCAGCATCTCTAAGACAGTTCTGGAGAATTGTAATCTCAGGAAGTTAGTTCATTAATATTTCACATTTCTCAAACCTTGGACGACACTGAGGTTTGGCACAGTGCTTAGAGCGGAAGAGATCTGCAATTCCATCACAACCACAACACCAGTGTGCACGTAGCGGCCAAGCTGTACGATTTCATCCACTTTGAACCAGTAGAAGCAGAACACCTAAACCTGTAGTTCCACAGCAAGTAACAACTGACCAAATGATCTTACTAGTAGGCTGACGTATTCGAAGCCACATCAGATGGTTGTTGTCGTTTTTGTTCACTTAGCGAGGAACAGCGAGCTACAGATCTCCTAACTCATTCTGGTCACTTCAATAGAAATAAGCTCGTGCAACCACAGGACATCACAGTACGGCAATTGCGGCCTACTTGGGCTATTAATATTGTTCTTTAGAATTATTGCAATTCAAGCACTTTAATAAAACAGCTTACTAAGTTTAGTATCGGTACCCAAAAAGAAAAAGTGGCATCATACAATCTGTAAAATGAGATCAGTCCGATTTTTATTGACAGAGCCATGCACACAGTGTTCCACTAGAAAAGGTTGCTTACAGCCTGCTTTAAATCTACAGGGGTTGGACAATGAAACTGAAACACCTGGTTTTGGACCACAATCATTTATTAGTATGGTGTAGGGCCTCCTTTTGCGGCCAATACAGCGTCAGTTGGTCTTGGGAATGACATATACTGCGTCCTGCACAGTGGTCAGAGGGATTTTAAGCCATTCTTTTTGCAGGATAGTGGCCAGGTCACTACGTGATGCTGGTGGAGGTTCGTCCTTCGTGGTGGTATGCTGACATTACCCTGGATACCGTGGCTCTTGATACATCACAAAGACTTGCTGTCTTGGTCACAGATGCGCCAGCAAGACGTGCACCAACAATTTGTCCTCTTTTGAACTCTGGTATGTCACCCATAATGTTGTGTGCATTGCAGTATTTTGAGCAGAACTGTGCTCTTACCTGCTAACTGAACCTTCACACTCTGCTCTTACTGGTGCAATGTGCAATTAATGAAGATTGGCCACCAGGCTGGTCCAATTAGCCATGAGACCTCCCACACTAAAATGACAGGTGTTTCAGTTTCATTGTCCAACCCCTGTACATGGTTCAAATATATACATCATCTTAACATGAATTAAATGTAACAGCAACATACGACAATTATGCTCAAATACTTAATTTACCTTAAGTTAATGTAACAAACTTAATTTGTGTGTAATTAATCTACACATCTGAATCAAGGAAGCTGTTAGCTGTGACTATTCCACCTTTCCACTTGTGCCGACTTCTTCTCCCCCCTTGCTAAATCCCATTATGTAATCAACAGGTATTCCCATCTCACAGACCTTTCAGATGTCTTTTATTCTCAATACAGGTTGTTTGTAAACAACCACAACCTCAGAAGATCAGGAATTCCAAAACAAGACCTCCACCCTACCAGCACATCCCCGCCCACACCCATACCCTTTGCAATGACGCAGACCTCTTTGACTTGAAGCCTTTGAGTGCCAATCTGTGCCTTACCTCAGACAGATTACAATCTGGGGAGTGTTTCCCGAAGCATGAAAGAACACCTACCACAGATAAATGATAGAGAGGTTATCTTTTTGAACACTCTCTCCCCGCAGCAGTGGAAAGTTCCAGAACGAGGATAGGGGGAAAACAGAAGCCACAGAATAAGGTCTAATGCACTGCTAGTCACCATTTGATGCTTTTCCTAATTACCTGTTCCTCATTTGTTATTTTCGCTTCTCTGAAATATAACTTTCTTATTTTCAGGTCAGTTACATGGCGGTGCCGCCCAACTATCAAACAGAAAACTTAATTCCTGAGCCCGGTTACCATAGAAACCCTCATTCTCGCTCTCTTTCCCCTCCATCCCTGAAGTGTCTGCCATAACCGCAAACCCTAAAGCAGAGAGCAGACAAATAATACATGCTGTTTGATATAATCTGGGTTACTCTCATGGCTGATAGAATTTCCCCATTATAGTGCATTTCCTCAGTAATATCACTTTTTTATGTTGGTTTTATGGTGTTTATGCCACCTCCCATCATTTTTAATAACAAGTGAGATGCAAAAACTAAAAAACAAAACAGTCCATGTACTGGCCACTTTATTATTATTAATATTTATTACTATTTTTGTATCTACACTCACTGTCTATTTGAGCAGCTCTACCTACCATATAGAGGCACTTAGTAGTTCTGCAGTTATAGACAGTAGTCCATCTGATTCCCTGAGTTTTTTAAAAACTCCAGCAGCACTGCTGTCTCTGATTCACTCACACCACGACGTCAGTTTCACTGCAGTGCTGAGGAGGACCCACTACCCACATAATACCTGCTCTGTGGTGGTGCTGTCGAGGTTCTGGCCATTGAAGAACAGGGCGAACGGGGATTAACAGAACCCCAGACAAACAGATTACATGCCTACAGTCTGTTATTGTAGTTCTACAAGTGCATCTACATACTAAACAGAGCTGATAAAATGGACAAGGGGGGTAGATATAACGTGGTGTATCTAACGAAGTGGTCAGTGGGTGCGACTTCCTGCTCTGGAGACTTATAGAACAGGATCAACTGGCTCTCTCTTTTAGATTTATTGCTGGAATAACCTCTACATTTATTAGAATTACATAAAACAGGATTTTCTTATGACAGCTAGAATACTTAGGCAGCCATATTACTTGAACTATTTCACTGACCTCAACCACTACTAAAATAATAAATCAATTATGTAACCCACTTACAGCCTCTTCAGATGCCCAGAATATATATGACCATAAAAGTTTCAAGGCAGGATTTGGATTATTGCAGATTTATCACTGTTATCTGAATACATGAGCAACATGACTATACTTTTTTTTCACAATAAACAATAATAAACATTTTTTTCATGAATTTTTATAAAAAAAGCCGGACAGGACGTATGAAGAGACCTATAGAAAATTACATTGAATTTTGTACATTGAATTTACATTGCAATGTTTATTTATTTATGTAAATATTTACGTTTGCTTCTTTCTTTATTAGAAAGCTGCTTCAGGAGACACTGTGTAAACGGTCAAACAATAATAAATTACTAAAATAAATAGGACACAAACATTTGACTATTCGGACACTGGGTAGGTATAGTGCTCTGTGAAGTTTGTGATTTAACCTAACGCGCTGTTACTACCCATCTTGCCACCACTGTGACTACAAAGGCATTGTGAGTGGTTCAGGGCGGTGAGAAAAGCAGCTGGGCGCCTCGGTTGGAGGCGGACTGATAATCCGAAGCATTACAAAACAGAGGAATGAAGATTTCCTGAACGATAATGACCTGCCCACTCGCAACCTCACATCTTATCTTTTATTTTGCATGCACTGCCTTACCAAACCACAGATATGTGAAACTGTTCCAGATGTACTGATGATACCCATATTACACTCGGAAAGCACAACATGCCATAATTCAACCACAATAGCAAACGGTCCAACCACATGGACGCAATATAAATTTAATGGTAACAAATACTTTATAAAATAATAAAAATAGTTTTGTTTTTTCTGCATAAAACGTATTATACTGCAGTGATAACGAAGCTATATATACACAGACAGACGCAGATGTCGTCCCAGGAACCTATTAGGGCCTTACAAGTGTCATTGTGTCGTCTTTTCTAAAGCGTGTCCCATACGGTCTGCCCTGATAAGAGAAACAGTCAGCTCAAAGATAAACAGGGGAAATGGGTGACAAAGCACTCCACAGACACCCACTTCATTGTAGGTACTTAAATAAGTGCACTGCAGACCATTAAACTCGTGTTCAGTGTCTGTCAGGTCCTTAATCATACAATAAGCTCTATTTTTGAAATCAGCAGTATCATAATCAAAATCTATGATACTCAAATCTTTTCCTAGGAAAGTCAAATTCAGGCGATGTATTAAATGATTAGGAAAGGAAATGTCAAATGGAAATTTACTCTCTGAGAGAAAAATAAAGTCAGCTTGTATGTTTGTACATCACAACTGAAAGTTCACCCGACTTTTATTCAGTTACACTATAATGCACTGCTGATTTAGTTATAACCTTTAAATAGATTTTCAGGAGTTAATGGATAATTGTTAACCACAATATGTTCATCAATAAGTTATATAAACACTGTTAGCATTCAGATCTTCCTTAGTCAACGTCTCAAAAAAAGCCACAGCTCTGTATGATTTGGACAAAATGCCACTTTTTCTTTTCCATTCAGACACTAAAATAGCAGGTGATACAAATTCAATTTGGCTTTCTATTAAAACACTCCTAGTTTCTTTGAGAAATAGGATGTGTTATAGTGTATATAATCGAAATAACCAACATTTATTGGGCTGTATAAAACAATATTTTCTTATGACAGCAAGAATACTTAGCTGTACCATATGATCTGTACTGGTCAGAACTACTCCACTGGCATCAACCACTATTACAATAATGAATCAATTATGTAACCCGTTTACAGCATCTTAATACAACAATCCATTAGATGCCCAAAATATTTGACTATAAAAGTTTCATGCATGCTCCTTACACAACACGCTACTCTTAGTGTTAATACAGAGGAGCCCATACCATATAGTAGTTCTGGTGAATGATAGCGAGTGATAAAATTAAGTACATTTCCTGATATATCTGGATTATTAACCTATATTAAATACACTGGAATTAAGTTTTTTTTTACCGCTACAAACACCCCCTGCCCTCAAAACAGTTTTAAATTAAAAAATTAAAGTTAAAATTCCACCAATTTTCAAACATTCTGAACCCTTCGGTCCTTGAGATGTAAAAAGATTCATTTATGCTTTAATCCTGCCACCATAAATATTTTAAAATAAAAGGATTAAACCCATTTTACATCTAATTTTACATTTTAGAGTTTAATAATGTTAATTTTAATGCATTCCTTTTGGAAGGTCCAACAGAACATCCACCTGTTTACTGTGTTTAATTTTTTACTGTGAATGCATTTTAAGATACACTGTACATTTCCTATTTATCAACCTTAAGAGATAACTGTACCAAATTCCTTATTAACTTTTATCATACATTGTTTTTTTTGGGTTTTTTTTGAGGTCAGTCTCAAATAATATGCTTTTGCAGTCCTGGAAATACGAGCAGGTTACAATCCCCTCACCTTTTAAAAGGTAAAGCCTGATGGAGTCTGATGTTTGACTCTGATTGTTTTTATTCCGTAGTTTTTAAATCTCTGCCATACTAACACTATGTAACCTCAATACTACAGTATATACACACACATTTTATAGTTAACAGCCACAGTGCACTACAGTCATGTTGTACAGTCATGGCCACTAAGGCCTCCTTAATACGAAACGTTCATCAAAATAATAAGTGTTATACCTTCACCTTTGAATTCAATGTATAAAGTCAGGTAAAACTTACTACCCGATATTGTAATCACAGACATTTCTGCTTTCACTTGTGTACAGGCTTTGTTGTACTGTTTTGTGGCTTTTTTGGCAAAAACTAGCCAAAAGTTCTCTCATCTGTAATAATCTATATCTTATTAATAACATTTATTCTGTGTACTCCCGGTTCCCATAATTGAGAAAGAGAAAAAACACAACATGTAAGCATCAGTAAGAGAGCATAAATTGAGAAGTAAAATTAATTCTTTTAATGACACCATGACATAGTAGAACATTGTTGACCATAACAAACAGAGACAAAACAAAGGCAACTTTGAACAATAGTACACGTGTCTGAGTTTGTGTTATTTTACCATAATAAAAATAAATATGTATTTTCCCCCATTGTTGTCAAAAAGGAAGTGCAATCACTGCAAAACCTAAACATCCTCTCAGTTCTGCACACGTTAAAAGCACACTGACTGTTTCTTCACTAACTCGTTAACTAATTAACAAGCACCTTTGTGGCTGTGTCAGGCATGTAAATGTTTTAATTCATCAGCTGGCAAAACAATCAGGCAATTTATTTAAGCCTTTGAAAACAACTTGGTTTATAACAATATATTAAGAGTAATAAATCAGTTTCAGACTGAATTACTGGCAATGTAACTTCATTCAGTTATGCCCAGCAGTTCCCCAGCCTTGCCCCAAACAAGTTTACCTGCTTTAATGCACCTGAACTAATTAGGCACTTGCCAAAACATGCAAGTCAACATCGCCTGAATAAAATATTCATAAGACCAAGACGTGAGATATCCAAATACATGCCAGTGACTGAGGCTATGCTCAATAAAACTGTGGTTGTGTTGAATGGGCTTTTGTTGGGATGAAGTTGTAGCAGTCCTGAGTGGGGCTGGGGCTGGGCTGGTGTCTAGTGTTGAGGTCTTAGTAGGCTAGATGTAATGGAAGTGTTTACTCAGTTAAGGTTTATGCATTACTCAATCAAAATGTGTTGCACCACACAGCCTCCTCTGTATGCAGAGGATAATAGTTGCAAAGCATTTACACCTACCCCCTATGCAGATGCAAGCTGTGATGAAACCAACAGCAAACAGTGTATGGCTCATTTGGCTCATACCCCTTGTTTTCGAGTGTAACCCTCTGCCTTGAAACTGACTTATAAGGGGTAGTGGTTGTAATCTTCCCCCTTTGGGACAACCCTTCAAAGCTGAACTTAGCTTTTTAATCGCGAGTTTCAAGGCAAATTTCCTCATTCCACCTTAAACAGTGCACCTTAAATGGTGCATCAGCGCATTACTGTCTATTTTTACATGTGTTATGAAGAAAATGACCACAGAAACGCTATTACAATGGTTATCTTACAATACAGAGAAAACACTTACATTAATAGGACTCTGGTTGCTTGCAAGCCATCTGTCAATGATCTTTCTCATAAGTCTCCATTTGGAGTGTGCCTCCGAAAAATCTCAGTTTGAAGGGCCATGTAGCCCTAACACTTCGCCCTATACCTCCATCTCAACATCAAGGGGCACAACCGTACCCCTAGACGTGAACACGCAAAATGGAAGGGTAGAGCCAAGTGTAAGGAGCAAGGGGTGAAGTGGGATTGGGCCCAACTGTGATGATTTGATTCAAAGTCCTATAGCTTCATTCTTAGCCAGTAGGTAAAATGACCAAATTATTATTTAAAAAAAAAAAAAAAAAAAAAAAAACACAACACAACACTTACACTTCATGGTAACTTTGACAGTGTCAGATGGTGTTAACTTAACATAGCTTGCACAAACACCAAGGAATGTCAGCTGTGTGAAAAACCACATAACACTTTAGCTAAAATTAGTCTTTACGGCAGTTGCGCCTTCAGGTTTTTGCATTCTGTAGAAGTCGAAACTCACCTGGTTGGACTTGTTTGTTTGCTAAGTTGATCTGACTGGAAAGAATTAATTGTTTGTTTCTATTTGGTTGGAAAGAAAACATGCAGCCACACTGGCCACTGAGCATAAGGCTGAGAATCCCTGCTCTAGCTAGATCAGGAGTGTCTAACCTTAGCCAAGGGTCAAAGGTCACAGCACTGTTCAGCATTCTGCCTCATTGAACGCATGAAGTTTGCCTCATCAGCTAATTACCAAAATCTTTCAGAAACATCGACCTGCCCCAGGCTGTATCCCTCCAAGACCTCAGCAGGAATACACAGAGTTAGATTACTTAGCCCGGCCGAGCAGCTAGCTAGTTAATACAGATTGGACTGGATGCCAGCAAAACAAACTCTTGTGATGTAGCACTATATTGCCAAAGGTTTTCCATCACCCAGCCGAATCATTATGGTGTCCCAATCACTTCCATGGCCACAGGTGTATAAGACCAAGCACCTTGGCATGCAGACTGCTCCTATAAACATTTGTGAAGGAATGAGTCACTCTCAGGAGCTCAGAGAATTCCAGCATGGTACTGTGATAGGATGCCATGACATTTCCCATTATTATAACAAAGAGGAAGACATTGGGAACGACAGCAGCTCAGTCAAGAAGTGGAAGGTCACATAAAATGACAGTGGGGTCAGCGTATGCTGAGGAGTACAGTGTGCAGAGGTTGCCAACTTTCTGCAGAGTCTATCAGCACAGACCTTCAAACTTCATGTGGACTTCAAATTAGCTTAGGAACAGTGCATAGAGAGCTTGATGGAATTGGTTTCCATGGCGGAGCAGCTGCAGCCAAACCTTACATCACCAAGCGCAACGCAAAGCATTCAATGCAGTGGAGTAAAGCACCGCCACTGGACTCTAGAGCAGTGGAGACATGTGTGTGATGAATCACGGTTCTACATCTGGTAATCCGATGGACGATTCTGCAGTTGGCAGTTGCCAGGAGAACAGTACTCGTCTGACTGCATTGTCTCGAGTGTAAAGTATGGTCTGGAGTTGTGTTTCAGGAGTTGGGCTCGGCCCCTTAGTTCCAGTGAAAGGAAATCTTAATGCTTCCGCATATCAAGAGATTTTTGGAGAATTTCTTGCTCCAAAAATCTCTTGATATGCGGAAGCATTAAGACAGTTTAGGGACAGCCCTGACCTCAACCCGACAGAACACCTTTGGGATGAATTAGAGTGGAAACTGCAAGCCAGGCCTTCTGGTCCAACATCAGGGTCTGACCTCACAAATGCGATTTCAAGAAGAACGGTCACAAATTCTGTAAAACTTGTGAAAAGCTTTTCAGTCAATCAAATGGTACCATGGAGAAACAATGTGCAGATCAATCATAGGGTTGGAGACCTCTGCCACTTCCTGTCCCATTCCAAGTCTCAAAAATCAACCTCACTCAGCAAAGAGAGCGTTGAGAGTAGGGCTGCCCTTTAGAAGTCGACGAGTCAAATTGTCATTAGGAGACCCTTTAAGTCGACTGACAACAGTTACGAGTTATTTTTTGGTAAAACAGACTAAAGCTTACAGATGCACAAGAACTTTAAGAATATAAATACACATTTTAATAATTATTAAAAGGAGAATAAATATATATTTAAGTTATAGCTGGGCTATGCTGGGCATGCGTGCTAAAAAATTAAATCCACATGACAACATGCCCTGGCAGTTCACCGCTGAAGGAAGCTAAAAAAGTGAAGCTGAGAAACACAGTGGAGCGATGTCCCAGAAAAGGTCTGGAGGAGCTTTCGAAGCAGAGAATCCGAACAAATGAAACCGAATTCTGCTCTTCAGTTAGTCAGACATCCAACACTGCTCCAAACGAGTGAGCTGACTTTCGTTTCAGACATAACGGCTGTTTGTGGTGGAGGAGAAACGGACCGAAGACTTTTGTTTTATTATAATTCCATTATTTTAGAACCTAAATTACAGAAATTTTTATTTATTCATCTACAGTGTAGATTATCTTTATTTAACGATAAGCACAGTCACTTAATACCTCTGCCAATAAACGAGAAATAATTATTACAGCGCGGGTAATTAATAATTAAACTGTTTCAGGTCTACCGTACTTCTTTTTAATCTAAAAATAATTTAATTTGGTTTTATTTAGCAGTCCATTATTTATGAGAGATGAAAGACGAAGGGTCCTCCAACTGAAGAAGCTGTTAAAAGTTAAATGAATAAGCCTATAAGCTATAAGCGCTAATGTTCAGCATAAATACGAGCTGCTGCCCGACGCTGTATCCTGTAATTAAATCAGGCTCCAATTCAGATCGATCATCATACTCATCATCAGTCTCTTTTAGCTCAGAAATATGTTCCTGTGACTCTGCTGACTTTCTAAATGAGGAGGACGTCAGATCTGAAACATATGCAAAATTGATTTACTGATTACTAGATAATGTAGATGGAGAAAAAACATGAACGGATAGTTGAATCATGGGCCAGGACAGGCGAATTCTGAGTCGGGTACAGCTCTAGTAGTATCCCAACTGGTGCATAACAAAATTCATTGTTCGCCAAACAGGCATGCCCTTGCACATGGGGGTTTCTTTGCACCCTTGCTATCCAGGTTGCACACAGCAGCTGTTTGAATACTCAAATTTACGCTCCCTATTTATGATTTCCCTGTAGCGCCGACCACTACTAAAAAGGACACAACTTTCATACGAGCCACAGTGCTTTATTACACAACTGTTGTTGACTACAGCTACGCCACACATATGCAGAACGTGTCCACATCTTAGTCAGCTCTTGTCTGGCTCTCAGTCCTTCCTGCTCTCTCACATAATTCCCCAGTAGGAACTATCCCAGCCCTTCACAGTAAGAGTCTAATGTAAGAGTAAGAGCACAATGACCGCTTGAATAAACGCTAAATAGCAAATAACACATTTACATTTAAGGCATTTAGCACACGGCCTTATCCAGAGTGTTTTACAAATGTACATAAAGCTAACAAGTAAAGACTTCTTGAACATGCTGTAGTACTACTTAACCACCACTGGGGACTGGAGGCCATGCATTTTTCTAAAGATTTCTTTATGGGTGTTTTATTTTAGGGATGTTCTTATGCCATTTTTGTCATCTCCTGGGCATAACAATAACAGATATACACATGTACAATTTTATAATTCATGATATTTTTAAGGATCACATTATGGCTGTGGGGACACAAACAACAAACTGGGAACACAAACAACATTACACAGACAGTTACCTGACTTCGGTACTGCTATACCATTAAAGATACTTCAAACTAATCATTTGACTGTTTCCACAAAAGTACAGCACACAAATGAAGTACACAGGTTAAATTAAAACAGACTTGTTCAAAGAAGGAAGACGTACTGGCTAGACCCCTAAACGTGATGGTAGAAGAAAAGATTCCAACTGTTGCAATTAATCAGTAATGCATCAGTTGGGCTTAGTTCACCTAAGATTAAATGACTGTGGCGTTTCTGGCAGTGAAAAAAAGACTTGGCTGAAGTTTTCCCTCACATAGCATTCTTCCTGTTCGCTGCTGAGCGAGCACTTCCCGAATCCTGCATGTCTTCTCTGAGCTCCTTTCCAAACGGCCTTTATTCATCACACAACAAACACAGCGGTACAGAGAAGGGGAAGCTGCAAAGGGTGTCAAACAGGTCTGTCCTAACCACACACATGCGTTCATGCATCCATCCACGCAAAAACATATATTCATTCCTCGCAGCCTTCCCTTGGGCCCTGTTTAACAAACACCAATCAATCTGTCCCAGAGTTGGAACAACAGCTTCTCACAGCTCTGCTGCTGACTCACTTCAGCTCCACACAGGTCACTAATGGGGTTGGCAACTTATTATGTGGTAATAAGAAGAAGAGAAATACTCTGGAGGATTTAATAGCAGAGCGTTAGTCAGGGTATCTCAGGACAATCAGAAGAGAGAAATGTCAGTCCTCTTCATAGTGTGTACAGTAAACAGCAGGCAGCTTTATTCAAACCTACTGTAGGAAGAGTCTTTACACGAGACACATTCTGTTTAAGGGGGCCATGTCTTGGAAACCTTACATTTCATTCGTCATAATGATAGTTAAAGGTGATATTCTCAACTTCCCAACTGTACCGTTTGCTCCCCATTGCACATACCAAAAATAAGCCGAAGACACAGCCATTTTAAATTATCTGTTAGTGATACAACGCATTTACCTATATACCCATCCAATTAGCATTTAGCAGCTTAGCCAATGGCCAGTGCCAAAATCATAAGCAGTGTGACTGCCTTTCTGAACGAGCAGTCAACCAGAAGGTCATTCATACATACACCCACCAACCACTTCCTTAGATTTACTTACCATAAAGGAGAACTTTGGTTCTACAATCTCAGACTGAAGTACATCTGTTTCTTTGTATACTTTGCCACCTGTCCCCTTTTACCCTGTTTATTTTTCACCCCCTGTGCCACCAGCGTTCTGTGGGCACCACTGATGAACAACTAGAGCACAATCAACACAAACAGAAACAGGTGAGCCATCAGCTCCAACTTCACATCTATTAGGTGGACCAAGATGGCAGGAGTGTCTAATAGAGTGGACAGTGAGTGAACACAGTGTTCAGCTGCCCTGCTGTGTCAGATCCACCTGTACCAGTAATACACACACCAACATGCCACCAACAACATCAGTGTCACTGCACTGAGAATGATCCACCACCCAAATAATACCTGCTCTGTGGTGGTTCTACTGAAGAACAGGGTGAAAGGGGCTAAGAAGAATGAACAATGAGTGTAGACACAAGGAGATCTACTTAAAGTGGCCAGTGGGGTGTATACTGGAGTTTACATATATTCACCTATATGTCTTAAAGGCACAGTTACAACAGCCCGGTATTTAAATCAAAGGAATAACAGAGGCAGGTCAGGAGTGGACCTGAGAATACAGGCTGTGGGCCCTTTAAACCAAAATCTGATCCCCACACTCTCTACCCTCTCCATCTGAGCCATTTTTCCATTTGATCCTGGGCGTCTAAAGAATTCTAAAAATTCCCCCTCTCATACAGTCATACTGTAGTCATGACTCACCGAGGTTTGTGAGGAGCTGATACAGGAGCTGCCGGAATCCCACATTTGGTTACACCGCACCATGCGGTGAAGCTGAACTGAATTATAAAAGGACTGGCCAGAGGAGACTCCTGGCTTGTCTCAGGGTCAATAATGACATGGTCACGTTCCTAAGGGACTTAATGAGGTTTCTTACAGCACAACAGTAAAGCGCTCTCACTGCTTTTAATAGACCATGACCTCACTAGCACGATACCCTCTCTCAAGAGTGGATTCTCCAATTATGGTGTTGTAATTTATTCAAGGCAATGCTGAAGTTGATCCCACCTTCTGGGAGATGTAGTAGGATCTAACGCTAGTAGAACACATCTGCTTTCCCAGTGCTTTTGAAGGCTGTAATCTGGAAATGTGCTTCGTCAAATTCCTTCTGTCATAACATTAAAGGGGAATTCCAGCACTGAAATTCAAACACAGTCATTGAGATCGATTTGAAGTAAATGGTGCACTGGTGGGAAACAGATTTCTTTACAACAGCAGCAACAGGAACTAACGGTTGTGATTTTATTTGCCATGTAAAGAACAAATAACATCTATTAAAAATAAATGAATAAATAAAAAGTAGTGTTACTGCGCAAACCACCGCATATTAAAGTAGTTAAATACACATTTCAGATTTAAACTACCTTTAAAGTGCAGTAGCATCCATTTATTCAGCCTTTCCAGTTTTCTCTGATGTCCACATACAAGTATGTGATTTTGGTTGGGGTGATAAGCACCCAGATGCAGCTTTACATGCTCACCTATAACCCTATGACTTGGCTCTATAATAAAACGAGTCCCTCATTGGTGAGCTCATGACTAACCTGATGAGCTCTGATTTGCTGGTTTACAGTACTGCACCAAGATCACATAGATGCCACAAGTCAAAACAGAGACAGGCAGGAAAATAAAACAAACCTCCATCATAAAATTTAGTTAGCTATAGTTGCATATATACTTATATCTAATGGATATTAGCACACTGTGAAACTTCCAGCTTAAGATGATCTGCTTCATCTAGCAAAAACTGGATACAGTCACACAGCATGGCTGCCACTTACAGGCTGCTGTTTACGCTGGGATACTAATAAAGGTGTAACTGTCTCTTCAGTCTTCCGAGCGTTAAACACTGATCGAAGGTGCTCAATATTGTCCAAGGTTTGAGAGTCAAACTAACCACTTCGAATTACAGTTGTCCGGGATCTTGTTAGAGACTGTGGACTCTAAAATCGCTGCCTTATTAATCAGCTTTTTGAGATACAAACTGGCTAATAGCCAATTTCAGCCTTGTTAAATACATTATATAAACATCTACCCTGACAGCTCTTTGGAAAGGGTAAGAAAATGAAAGGGTGTTCCTGCTGTCATTGTTTCCGGCAGGGCCTGGAAAATGAGAAGGTGCATGCAAAGTAACAGGATTTTGGAAATGATTATACTTTGGGTTTCCTGGCCTTTTTACAAATGCAGGATCTGTATCTGAAGGACGAGACAACAGCGTTTCAGGTTCATGGTATTACAGTTCTAGGTACCAAACTCTCCTAATGTAAATAGAGTTTTCCATTTTATAGCACCTTCAAAGTAGGCTAACGTCTCAGACATGAGACAATGTATTTGCAAGCTTTTTGTGCAGTGATTTTATTAAACATTAAACTCGTAAAGTGACGTCTGACTCCAGTCACCACCACTGAGACCAAAACTGACTCAACAACATTCTCTACAATGTAGCATTTTACATCAAAATGACTTTGTTTACATCTTGATAGTGCAATCATGCTGGCATTTTGTGAAATTAACTGAATTACCATTTAACTGCCCCTTTAAATGTAATCCAGACAGGATACAGATTTTTTTTTAAAGTTGTTGTCTGATGTCTACATACAAGTATGTAAGCTGGTTGGGGTGAAAACCACCCAGATGCAGTTTTAGATGTTCACATATATACCCCTATGACCTGGCTCTGTAATAAAACGAGCACGACTAGCCTGATGAGCTCTGTTCTGATTTGCTGGTTTACAGTAAGGCACCGTGATGATCACACAGAAGCCACATGTCGAAAAAGACACAGGCAGGAAAACAAAACGAACCTCCATGTAAATAATCTAGGTTGTCGTACTATTTGGTTATTTAGTTGAAGTTCAGACCGTATATAGTGACACCCCAGCGTCCTTTATTTCCAGGATATTGTTAGTCAGCAGTCTGGTTGGCTGGATTTAGTCGACCCTGTTCTGAACTAACATGGACGATGTTTGGGGAGTCATTTAGTCCAAAACTGCTGAGCCTTTAGTAGGAGACTTCTGACTTTCCATTCGATCCTATACCAAGTAACACCATGACTGATATCCCAATACTATCCCAATACAGATACTGATTCACACTGATGTATGTGAATTTCACTAATGTCTAATGTTTAATGCTAATAAAGAATAACAAAAAATCTGACAAATATTAAATAAACCTTAGAGTATTATATGTTCAGCTATTTGCCAGATTTTTTGGGAGCAGAGGAAAAAGGCGGAAGGAAAAGTAGTTCCTATACTACACTTTAATTTATGGCAGAATTTTGTTTTGATAGTTTTCTTCATTGAACGATAGAATATACGTCCATCCCACTAAATAAACAAAAAATGATATCGATATTTCTGCGCTAGAATCGATTCTTAAACGCAAACGGCAGGATCGGAAGGATCGATATATATGTATCGATCCGCCCACCGCTCTCCAGGAGTAAACAGTGAACTTCACAGACTAGCACGGTTTCTGAGTTAGCCTAGCATGACCATAAGGCACTTTCAGTGGTTTATTAAGTAACACTTGAGTAACCACTGAGTATTTGTAGTCGTGCTGCTTTGTCTAGACAGTGGGTGTTACTTTTATCTGTGGAAACGTGTGGAAAACAGACGAGTATCTGTTTTTCCTCCTGTTCAATCCACTAGAAACACCAACGTGTCACTCTCTCCCTCACCTTTTCCAAGGTAAACGCTATTCGCACCAACACAACACAACACACAGCTGCCATTGGACGTAAGCCTCAAAGTTAGTTCAACACAAAGTCTCAGAAACTGGTTCACATCACAGCATGTTCTACCTTCTACATGAGCGTCCGCCGTGTTGGTCATCTCCATAAGCGTCGCATCTTTCGTCTTTCCCGTTATCCTCTTCATGTTCACTCCAAAAGTCCACCGAGCGACGGCAGGATTCCGGGACGGGGGCGTTTTTTCCTTCTTCGGTAATAAATCTGGCCGAGCGCGGTCCAGTCATTAAAGCTTCATTCAGCGCTGTGTTTTAACACTCGCCCGGCTCTCTTCACTCACTAGGCAGGAAATCCTCCCGAGCCTGCTCTGCTCTGCTCTGCTCCGCTCGTGCGATCAAACCGTAAAGCAGCATCAGAGACGATGTTCTTCTTAAAGGGGAGTGGCCAAGGCGTCAGTTACTTTACGTCGGCGTACATGGCTGAGATTGGGTACTAGGTAGGATTGAATTGTGCCGGATAGTCACGGTAATCTAAATCAGAGACATTTAACGTATTTTAATATGTTTAATATGCAAATATATAATATTTAACTCTATATGTATATTCACTATGTTCTAAATGGCTGCTTTGTGTACGGTAGATAGGCACATCCGGGAACTTTGGCTTGAAGCACGTCCCCGCCCCTTTTATTAAGTGGAAAACAAGCGTCGCTCTCCATTGGCTGTATTCAAAATGGCGCACTACTGTACTGCATAGTATATACTGCATACTGTATATGCCCCCTGTGTGTACTATGCAGTACAGTAACCAGTTTTGATCTACAACACAACATACTAATACAGTCATATGACCAGTTACCTCACATTTACCTCAGAGCAGTTACTATTTTGAGCTAGCTCCTGCTAACGCTGCTCAATTCACCCAAAATAGGTTTAGCTTAGCGGTTAGCTACCCTCGGCTATTTCCTTTTAAAACTGAACCTCTAAAGCGAATTCACCTTTTATTAATTAATCTTCAGACCTGTATATTTTAATTATTTTTTTATTAAAATAAAACATTTAAAATATTAAAAATATTAAAATGTATTATTTTAACATAACCCACTACAATCACTATACCCACATTTCTGCTTAGGGTTGCCACCGTCCAATAAAATACGGAATCGTCCGTTATTTGGCAGCTAAATGTTGCGTCCCGTATTAAACCATTAGTGACTTAAGGTAAACTAAGTCAGATGAATATGTGTCCACTCTGTCTGGCATAGAACGCAAACAATACATAAGAAAGTTAAATTTACTCCATCTTCAGTCTCCGAGGGTCAAGGTGGTGCATTAACCTCACTAAATGGTCAGAGCTGTCCTAACCGGACATCAGTTTTTTATCTTACTGGTTCTTTAAATTAGCCAATTAAGTGACTATGCTAGCCTGGTTGTTTTGCCTGAGCTCTTCCACCAGGACTTGGCAGGGCAACAAATCTGAAATTAGTGCTTTTAAATTTGAAATGTGTTGTTAGTACAGCCGACCAGACAGCAACTCTTCAGCTTAATGTTATTAATATATACCAGTTTGTTAAAAGTACACATATGGAATCACATTTCAGCTTTCTCTTGTTTTGTTATTGTCATCTACGCAGAATTTGGGGAAATTACACAGAAATTGTTTTCCCACACAAGCAACTACATGGTGTTTCGAGACTACTCTGGATGACCAGTCTGAGGTACTGCTGTATGTTCAGACTGGAAGAAATTCAGATTTATTCCTAAATCGACTGCCCACTCTGTTATTTGTAATTGATCACGTGTCCACACTTGACCAGGCTGTCTGTAAGAGTTGCTGTGCTCACAATGTAGCAATCTGTATCTACATAGCAAAACCCAGCACTGCAGGCACTCCACTCTGTCATTGTTTGTCATGATGTGAATGACACAAAAGGTACACCGTAATCTGATTTGACTGAGCAGAGCGGCCGAACACTCTGGACCTGTAAAGATCTGAAAGGAATTGCATTTCAGTGTTTTATCAAATTTTTGATTGCTGGTTCTAAATATTCAATCTGGATATGCCAAAATCAGATTTGAGCTGGAAGTCTAAACAAGGTTGTGTAGTGCTTAAGACACAAACTTTGGTGTCAGTGGGCGGGGCTAAACTGCTGTTGGCTCAAAAGGCTGGCAATGAATTACAAAAACATTTGCAGTTCAGGACTATATGAACTATATGAGTGGCAACTGTCACATTGTTCAACTTTAACAATCATAATTTACATACTACAACAAAAGAAATATTATATATAATATGCTTTTATATAATTATATAATTATATGTATATATATATATATATATATACAGGGGTTGGATAATGAAATATTAGTATGGTGTGTCCTCCTTTTGCGGCCAATACTCTCATTTGGGCAGCCGTATGTCTTTTGGATACAATCCGGGGTTAGCACCCGAATGTTTCAGACAGCTTCCTGTGCGTCCAAGTTAATCCTGTTGGAGTGGTTTCCTTCTTGGTGAGCAGACATTACCCTGTACCGCTCTTTGCTGTCCAGATGCGCCAAAGACGTGAACCTGGTCACCCATAATGTTGTGTGCTATTTTGAGCAGAACTGTGCTCTTACCTGCTAACTGAACCTGCAATGTGCAATTAATGAAGATTGGCCACCAGGCTGGTCCAATTTAGCCATGAGACCTCCCACACTAAAATGACAGGTGTGTCAGTTTTATTGTCCAACCCCTATATATATATATATATATATATATATATATATATATATATATATATATATATATATATATATATATATATATATATATATATATATATATATATATATACGTGCTGATCAATATTAGAAAGGAGTCTCATTGCTAACTTTCAGAGACGAAATTTTGCTGCTATAAATTATTTGGCTTTATATTCATATTACATTGTACTATTGTACTAGCGCACTATTGTGACACAGAGTGCTTTGGACAAGAGCTCTTTTATTGATCACAACAGCAGTGGAGACCACCACTTAGCACCGCTGATCAACCAGGGTAGTAGGCAGGTTATGGACAGTCAAACAACTATCCCTGTTGGTGCATCACTAGGCAGCCTCACAGCACAGAATGGGCTACGCAACACATCTCTTACTGCTGTCACAGTGTTACCCGTGTTGCTCCATGTTCGCCTCTCCGCATGGCCTTGCTTCCATGCTTCCACAGTCAAACAAGACAAAAGCTGAGCCCTACTTTATTTTATATGAGATCATTTTAATTAAATATGATTTATACTGATAGCATAATATGCTGCTATCAGTCTTCACATGCTGTTCTACTTAATTTTCATATTCTCTGAGCCTTAGGCCACTTTAGGCCACTTGTCTGAGCCCTAAATTAATGTTCTAGATTTCAGCATTAATTTAGACGTCTGTACTGTCAGACTATGCAGCAATAATAAGCAGGGGATTCTTAGGTGTCAAGTCTTCATCCAGTGAAGAAGCTTAGCCAGGATAGCTGTGATACATGATTTAAAAGCGTGTGCTGTAAGATAAAGCCCTTTAGCCTTTCCACACCATCTGCACAGAATGCCTATTTAATCCAAAGCAGTCTCAGAGCTGGACTTAATGAGCACTTCAAGAAGTGGTTTCTCGCTGAACAGCTGGAAGTGAGCGCTGGCTGGATCTACAGCACGGACAGTGTCTCCCCCTGCTGGACAGGACGCGCACCACACACCGAAAGCGCGCTAATAGCTGATCCCCGCGCTGTACAGCAGAGGGCGGTATGCGCTTCACTTGCCCCGAAGAAGAAGAGGACGAAGAAGACTGTAAGCGGAGTTGGTACGTGTGTGGTATATTTAGTGTCTAGTATTTCGGTAAAGGAGGTTTATTCATATTACTTGTCTGTAAAGTACGATTATTGCATACTGCCGGGCAGTGGTGACTGCTGTGGTTGTGTTATTGTTTAGCCAGACGTCACTGAGTAGACAAGTACCTTGTTAGCTAACTGCTATCCTGTAGCACTGCTAGCTAGGTTAGCTAGCCAGCCTGTTATATTGTGTGCTGAGTTCGGTGATATTTCGGCCTAGTTCTTGCATATAATGTGTTACTGGTCTTGTCTTGTTATGTAGTACTCAGTTTGGTATCAGTGTTGTGTTTTAGTATCCCACCATTATACACAGCATGCAGTAGCAGATACGGACATCACAGTCATTGGCTACCAAATTAATCTGGGGGCTGCTACACTGATCAGTGTAGATGGAGTTGGTGTAAACTGTGAGAAGGGGATTTTCCTAGGGTTTAAACATGGATGTGCTGTTGTAGAGATACTGCACCACAGCTGTGAGAGACTAGTAGTAGTAGTAGTGGTAGTGGTAGTAGAAGTAGTAGTAGTAGTAGTTGTTGTTGTTGTTGTTGTTGTGCCCAAAGAGTTGCTTAGAGAATAGTGTGGTCAGGTAATGTGTTAATAACTAACAATTTTATGCACATTTTAATATTTTAACATATGGGTCTATTCTAAATTCCTTCAATTATCACTAAAAGTGTTGCTCTGTATTGTTGGCCTTGTTCAGACAGACAGCACATATCTATGTTTTGACATATCCAAATTGTATCAAGGCTGATTTTTTTTTTTTGTTTGTTTGTTTGTTTTTGTTTTGTTTTGTTTTTTTAAATAGGCAAGTCTGGTCTTTTGAGATGACTGTTTACTCTGTTGTTTGCAAGTGGTCAGATTAGATTTGTGTGTCCAGACATCATCAACAGCCAGGGTCTGGTCAGGGTCCTGTGGCAATGATGTAGGCATCAATAACCATATAGAAAATACCAGTTTGACATTATCAGTGTCTGTAACTGCGGTTGCAAAAATTAGTCTGGATTTGCAAAAAAAAACCCTGATTGGGCCTGGCATAAACAACGACAAAGCTACAAATTAAACAAAAGGAAAAAAAAAAAATCAAATTGTGTATAAAAATGTGTTGGTTGTTAACACATTACCAGGTCACTCGGTACTCAGAGAAACACACTGGACAAATTTAAACGTACCCATTGCTACTCCTGTCGCTGTGCATTTTCATACTAGTTGGCACCTTATCTGTTTATTAGCCTCTAGGTCAGTGGTAAGTATTCATCATTTCCTGAACTCCTAAGAGGTAGCCAAAAGTAGTTTTACAGTTATTGATGTACTTGCATAATGCATATGGGGTACACAAACACAATCTACATTTGTGAGTTCTGCCAAACCGATTAGAAACATCATTCCAGAACTTTTAGAGATGCGTCCCAGTCTGAATACTCGGTCAGTCACAGATTTCAAAGTGTCTGATGTCACTCGCAGATCCCCAAATGACTCATGAATTTTGCTGTGTAGTACTATGTACTGTTACCTGTGTGGATACCACAGCATCCCTTGCAGATAGACAGCTGATGTCTGGGCATGCAGATCTGACCTGATCACTTGGAAATAACAGTGCAGTCTTTTCATAATATCTGATTTGATTAACAATTCAGATTAGTCTGAACATAGCTGACGTTTCTTCATTGACAGGTAACACAGAGGATTGGGTTATTTCCGAGGGCGACCCGCAGCAACTGTATGAAAATGGCAGTGCTGAGGTTTGATGACCCTTCCTCGATATCTTCAGTGTTTTCGGAGCTGGAAATCTTGCAGAACCTGTGAGTCTTCAACCCCAGTAAGATACCAGCGAGCACACCAACATAAGTGAAATCTATCTGAGGTTGTGTGGTTTTAGTAAAGCGTAGTTCAACTTCAGAGGCTGGGAGTAGATATCTGCGTGAGACTGATGTTTGTGCTGCTTGGTTGTGATGTATTGGCCTTTAGAGCATCTTCCAAAGCTGAGCCCATTTGACCGTTTCAAGGCCCCACCGTTTCTATAGTACAGTAATGCAGTTAGTGTGTTTACATGATTGGCTGCTCTGCAGCTATTTAGAGTGAGTTTACTGTCTAATTGTTCATTCAGCTCTTTCCTCCTATGCTAATTACATGTGCTACTATGTGTTTATTTACCTTATTTAGACTAAATTTATTTATTAGGTCACAGGATTCTTCATATATATGCTGTCCTGCTTCTTCATGCACTGGATTGGTGAACTGTTTGGTCCCGCACTTGACAGAAATGTAGTCTCAGGATGTGCAAGATTCCGTGATTTAGTCTTGCGATGTGTAAAAGTCACGTGGTAGTGCAGACCTCTAGCCTGGGGAATTCAGATTTGAGGGATATATGAAAAACGAGCTTATGTTAAATTTTTTTTTTTAAAAAGCCAATATTTGATCTTACAAAGCTTGTGTTGCTTCTGTGTTTGTTTATGCAGAGTTAAACTACACCTGCTTACTCCACCTGCTAGTTCATATAGAAAGCCCTTTTGGAGCCCCACTGTAAATGTAAGTACTCTATCACAAGTTCTTCATTACTTTCAAAAATTCTGCACAGTTTGGATCACTTCTATAGTGATACTGACTTTATTGTCCAGAAAATCTAAGTTTAAGCAGTGTGGTTTAATGGCTGCCAGTAATAAATGTCCTCTGCTATGTAGTAACATTCCTTGTTATGCTTTTAGATAGTCCATTTAATAGCTGCGGGATTTTCAGCTTTCAACGCTAACCCCTGTTGACCTTCGGACATCCACACTATGAGTAAGTCAAAGGGCAAGGATGATACTCTCAACAGCCTCTCCAATAGAGATGCCGTTGATGTACCTGACGACCTCTCTCTGAGTGACTCAGACCCTGAAGAGTCCTCAGAGTCCTTCTGCAGAAAGATTGAAGACTTGTCGTCTTCCTCTGATGAAGAAGAGAATACTAAACGTGGTCACACTGTCCCTCAAGGAAAGCCCGTCTTCAAATTGAGTGGTGGGAGTTCTGGGTTCACTGACCGCAGCAGAAGCATCTTCGATCAGCTGGATAGTGCCGCAAAACTCACTTCAAATCGCTTAGCCGATGATAACGTCCATGATGGTACCTTCGCCCGACCTGCTCCACCATCTCCACCACTGTCTGCTCAGGTGAAGTTTGGGGGAGCCAAAAAAGTTTCTTCAGCCAAGAAAGTACCAGACTATCTGGCTCACCCTGAGCGCTGGACTTGCTACAGCCTGGACGATGTTCCTGATACCAGCGACAAAAAGAACAGCCAAGTGGCTCATGAGTTCATACAAGGGCTCCAGGAACGTAGGAGGTCCCTGGAGGCCACTGAAGAAGCTTTCACCCCAGCTTTCAACCAGGACCACAAAAGTAGCTCAGAGCATAAGATTGTCTTCAGCAAGCCTGTTCAGGGGTCCAGAGATGAAGGCCAGACTGTACCCAAGGTAGAGCGAGCTAAGAAGCATGAGATTGGTTTGGTCCACTTGGATGATGGCCAGGAGGAAGACGAAGGGATGAAGGTGGCCTCTCTTCATCGCAAATCTACATCCGTGGAGGAAGAAGAGAGGAAAAGGAAGAGGGTGTTGCAGGAGGAAGATGATGGAGAGCAAAGAAAAGCGGGTTTCGGTTTTGGAAAGAAGGTGAATCGCAAGAACTTTCGCAAAGCAGTTGGAGAAGAGGATGAGGACTAGATGTCTGCAGCATGTTCAGGTCTTATTCTGCATCCCTGATGCAGTTACGGTGTTAAGGAGCACTTATTGCAGAATAAGAACTTCTGTGGTAGATAGAGCACTGATCATTTTGTAATTTGTCGATTATGAAAACACGCTGTCAGTACCAGTACCCTTGTTGTTCTGTATTTTAATGGTGTTAATTGTTATAAAACTGGAAAGTGCTGAGAGAACATCTGATTGTCTGCAAACATTCTTTCATGAATAAATTTGATTCATTAGAAATTCATCAGTTTGAAAAAACAAATGAAACAAATTTTATTTGGAGGGTGTTGGAACAAAACGCCGTGCCTAATCAAGATTTGCATGGCTGCTTGCCTGAGCTGCCACTTTGTCATGCATGTAAAGTAGGGCTGTAATTTAACTCTCTGTACTGCTGGTTAAAGGAGATGTCTCTATATACAGACTGCAGTGTTGTTTCTTACTCTGATAGCACTACGGAAGTCTTTGCGCGCAGAGGCAGATTGCATTTTGTGGCATATGAGGCATGCTCTGTACTTCACAAAGGAGGATTTCTCAGCTGACAAGATAGCTTAAGCCAAAAGCCAGTACTGTCCAACAAGAGGAACACTAATGGATGATCCTGTTGGAAAGGCCTCACATTTGGCTTATGTTTTCGAACTGAGAAATCTTGCTTCATAAGACACCCCCTCAACATCTTGTGCAAAAGCCACACTGTAATATCAAGAATGTGTCAGTATATTGTGAACAGAACAATTAGAAGCTATTTTCACTGAACAAAGTAAGGCTTGCATGGTGACAGTTTAGGTCTTTCACACCACATCAGCTGGAACAGTGGGCTGGTTCATCAAAAAAAACCACTAACCCCCTATATAGTCCATTGGCTGAGGAGGATTTTATTATTATGCTTCTTTTTAGTTGCACTGGAGCTAATCCAGTTTACATGCAAGATTACCAAAATCCTATTTTATTTTGGTGGTGTCTCTTGTGTTAACCTTTTTAGCTGCACTGCCGAACCAATTAGCAAACCAATCGTATCTTTGCGGAAGAAGTATGTTTGAGATAAGAGGGAAATTGTTTGGAATTTCTCTCCAGAGAACTTTTTGGTTCTTACCCTGTCCAGTTCCTAGTGCCAGGAGTCCTCAGTTAGCTTCAGTTAATTCTATGTCTATTTAAATTCAGCCCATAAAGACTACTCAACGTGACTGACGAATTTGATTTTCTTGATCCTGACCAGTGAAGTCATATTATTTCAGGGGCGGTCTTTGACTGCTGCCCCCGTTAACCAGGGCCCTGTGCAGATACAATCAGATATTCTGTATGTGTTGATGTTATATGAAATATATAATAAATACTGTGGTATAGCAGTAGTAATATGTAGCAGTAATAGTGGGCTATTCAAATGTTTTTATGGGATGTTGTAGCTGCTTGAACACAGACTGGTATAAAAAAAAAAAAATAAAAAAAAAAGTCAAGTCAATTAATGTCAAGTAATAGTAATCTGCATGACGAAGAGGAGTTTGGTTTTGCGGGTGATGGAAAGGGGAGGTGACACAAGTGTAGCAATGTCATGCAAAAAGAGGGAGGAAAGCAGACAGTTTACAGTCGCTACACTCCCAAAGCTAACACAGGAATTCAGCAGACCGTGCACAATGCTGGTGTTGATGTTAGCATAAATAGCTCCAGTGTTGGAGTAGCTGCTCAGAAAGATGCATTATAATCCAGAATGTAATGGGACTATGTTTCTTATTACTTCCTATAAAAAGAGAAATCTCATTGCTCGTTACATTACCACTGCATCTTAACATATTGGCAGATACTTTAGCTTGTTTCCAACATATTTATCTTACATGTAACAAGTGCAGTGTAGACAACTGCCTTAGTGATTTTAAAGTCTATATATAGTCTTATATATATATATATACAGGGGTTGGACAATGAAACTGAAACACCTGGTTTTAGACCACAATCATTTATTAGTATGGTGTAGGGCCTCCTTTTGCGGCCAATACAGCGTCAGTTTGTCTTGGGAATGACATATACTGCGTCCTGCACAGTGGTCAGAGGGATTTTAAGCCATTCTTCTTGCAGGACAGTGGCCAGGTCACTACGTGATGCTGGTGGAGGTTCGTCCTTCTTGGTGGTATGCTGACATCACCCTGGATACCGTGGCTCTTGATACATCACAAAGACTTGCTGTCTTGGTCACAGATGCGCCAGCAAGACGTGCACCAACAATCTGTCCTCTTTTGAACTCTGGTATGTCACCCATAATGTTGTGTGCATTGCAGTATTCTGAGCAGAACTGTGCTCTTACCTGCTAACTGAACCTTCACACTCTGCTCTTACTGGTGCAATGTGCAATTAATGAAGATTGGCCACCAGGCTGGTCGAATTTAGCCATGAGACCTCCCACACTGAAATGACAGGTGTTTCAGTTTCATTGTCCAACCCCTGTATATATATATATTAGGGCTGTACCCAACTAAGAATTTTGTCAGTCACTCTTCCGAAGCTCCTCCAGACTTTCTCTGAGACATCGTTCCCCCCGTGTTTCTCAGCTTCAAAGCTTCAGCTGCCTTCAGTGGTGAACCGCCAGCGCACGTTGTCACGTGGATTAAATTTTTTAGCAAGCGTGCGTCACAGCCCAGCTACAACTTAAATATCTATTTATTATCCCCCTTTTATAAATATTAAAATGTCATTTTACATTCTTAAAGTTCTTAAAGGGTTATAATGGACTATTCCATGTTCTCACAAGTAGTAAGTAGTAGTTTACATGATGAAGAGGAGGTTCTGTCAGTGTGGATTTTGGGTCAAAGAAACACGAAGCTCAAAACTTTGTTGCTACACTTCATTACCGTACAGTGCACAGGTTCAGCAGAATGTACATAGAGACACCACCTTCAACTCTTAAAGGGCTAGTTGATGAGTTGCTAAGTTGAAACAGGTGTGCTGGGAGCAGGGAAAGCACTAACATGAGCAGGTGGTGTCTCCAGGACCCGGTTTTGAAAAACACTTCAGCACAGTTAAAATATAAAGGTGAGTTATGCGCATGTTAGCAGCAGCAGTTATTCTGATCATAGACGTCATCAGGAAGGTTACTCTGAAGGGAAGATGCACTATATGAAATTATTTGGACACCCCTCCTAATTATTGAGTTCAGGTGTTTCAGCCACACCCATTGATAACAGGTGCATACAGTTAACCAGACAGCCTTGTAATCGCCTTAGACAAACACTGGCGGTAGGATGAATCATACTGAAGAGCTTAATGACTTGACACTGTCATAGGATGCCATCTTTTCCCCAATGTCAGTTTGTGAGATCTTTCTGTCTGACTAGATCTGCCTCTGTCAACTGTAAAGCAATGGGAGGATATAGGAGGAACTACAGCTCACCCATGAATTATTAGACCATGCAAATTCAGAATGGAGCCACCGATGCCAAGTATAAGCTTAAGTGTTGTAAAGCATGCCGCCGCTGGACTCTGGAACAGTGGAATGTTATCTAAAAGGATAAATCATGATAAATCACGTGTTGACGTGCCAGGAGAACACCATGTACCAAAAAGCACAGTGCCAAAATGAAAGGAGGAACGAAATGGTAAAGGGCTGTGCCTGACGTTAATGCTACAACATACACTCATCATCATAAGAATAGGTGCACCCAGAATGACGTGTCTGATTGCAGTGCTATTGGTAAGGGAAATAAAGATTACCAGGAAGAATAAATGATGATAAATTTAGACTGATATGAGCAATATTTATTGAGGTGCACATAAAGACGTAGTGTCTCCCAGTATGGTGCCGGGCCACCATTTTTGCTAAAGCAACATGCCAGATATCTCAGCATGGAGTTGTAGAAATCCCTAATGCTGTCCCGTGATAATCCATCTCATGCAGCTTCAATATTCTCACACAGATCCTGCAGATTGTGCGGTAGGGATGGAAATTGAGTGACACCAGGCCTCCTGGACGTATGACACGTGACAGCAAACTCTTCTACTGGGCACTGACCGTGGTGCCTGCATGCATGGATTGGTCGTCTCCATCAAGACAAAAGCGGGACTCGTCATCAAAGATGACCGGCTGCCATTCTGAGTCACTCCATGACAGTCTGGCACGAGACCATTGCAGTCTTTGGTAAGGCTGACGTGGTGTCCAGGGTAGTCGTCGTAACAGTCTGCGTGCATGTAGTCCTGTGATTGCAGCCGTCTGTCAATGGTGATGGCACTATGAGGATGACTCATGGAGGGGAATCACTGCTCGCTGAACATCTGCAGTTGTGGCTGTCGGGTCAGTCAGGTACATCAATAAGGCCCATCCTTGCTTACATCACATGCATGGCCGAGCTTGAAACTTGAATCATTCGCATGTCTCCCAATGTCAAACGTACCCACCAAATTTCTTCCCTGTAGGTTGGTTCCTTCTGGGTGCAACTATTTGTGGAACTAATGTATTGATGATGAGTGTATTTGGTTTGGTATAATGGAAAAAATAAAAACCCTGTCCATCCCTGCTAAGCATGTGACGGAGTGAAAAAGAGAGCTGCATGATAGTTGTTGTGTGGTTGTAGCCCACTATAAATGAATAGAGACCACCTGGGACAGTGTTATGTTGGTGGGTCATCGGATGTGGTCACTGTGGTTGTAGTGGGCTAGTCTAGACCATGGCTAACTGTAGTTCTCAGTCCAGCCCTGGTAGGCACACCTACTCAGTCCCTTCATAGGACACGGTGGGAACACATGTAGGACACCGCTAAACTACAGAGGGCTCTCCATGAGCAGGGTTGAGAACCTGTGGTCTTCAAAAAAGAAAGAGGCTTATGAGTCGATTCGACCGAATCAGTTATCGAAGAGAATCGGCTCAGATTCCCGAATCACTCCCGAGTCTGGCATCTCCTGTTCAGCAACAGGTAGGCGTTTGCATACCTTTGCGCTCGGGATTCCTGCAGGCTGAGGCGGAAGTGGACGGCTCCTCAACCTGTTTGGATACTCAAGGCACTCACTCCGTTTCGGTTTGTTCCTGCGTGCGTGATTTGACCGGCGATGTCGAGGAGAGCGCTGGAGTGAAGCCAGCCTCTCAGTGTCCGATCGTCACGTCTGGACTGGAGCGAGCCCCTCACAGCTCACCATGTTCTTCAAAGAGCCAGCGGTAAGAGAAGGCGCGAGCCTGTTTTCCTCGGTTTAATGAATTGGAGCTGAGCTCCTGAATAGCCCGCACGCCCTTGAGGATGTGGTCGTCACTGGCCAGGAGGGGCACATCTGTGGCCCTTGGCGTACTTACCGCAGGTGGAGTCGAGCCGCTGATTCCGAGTTTCACCGGAGACGCGTATCGTCTTAAGGTGGCGGTGTCGAATGATCAGCCGCTTCCAGGTCCCCGGGGGACTCTTCGATCAGAGTTGCGAGTCAGTTTTATTTTAGTGTACAGTATTTTAGCGAGGTGACCTCCTGTAAGGCAGTGTTTTCCTCTCGCCGTGAAGCGGAGGGTGAAGTGCCAGGTAATCAGGTGTGTGACGTTGTGATACCTGGAGCAGTGTGTTAGCCGGGCTCCTGGCTTGTTGCTGTTGTACCTGCCTGAAGCTGAAACTGCGCCCTGTAGGGAGGCATGATCATGACAATTCCTACACTGGATGGGGAAATATAGGCCAGAATATGAATCGCTTATGTTAGTATTAGGTTACGGTCCGCTTGTGCAATCGTGCTATAGTAGTAGTAGTAATAATAATATAAATAATAATATCTGTATTATTATAATTATTATAATATTTGATAATGTATAATAATATCAATATTATTATTATTATTATTATTAGTAGTAGTAGTAGTAGTAGTATTAGTAACAATAGCTATAATAATAAATTATGTCCAAATAAATGGAAGAGGTTCTTTCCTTTTATTATAAAGATTTTTTATCCGGTACATTTTAAACCATGTCTGTTGGATCAATCAGTATGAATTCTCTCACAATACAAAGGGCAGATGTGTTGATCATATCTATCTATCTATCTCCCTCTCTCTCTCTCTCTCTCTCTCTCTCTCTCTCTCTCTCTCTCTCTCTCTCTCTCTCTCTCTCTCTCTATGTATATATATATATATATATATATATATATATATATATATACACGTGTGTGTGTGTGTGCATGCATGTGTATGTTGTATGACTCATTAATCAGCACTTACCATATAGGTGTGCATAGTAGTCTTAATATTACAGGCTGTAGTCCATTTGTTTCTATACATAGTTGTATACATGTTATATTTATATATATTTATATATATGTGTGTGTGTGTGTTTGGGTGTGTGTGTGTGCATGTGTTTGTGTGTATGTGTGTGTGTGTTTGGGTGTGTGTGTGTGTTTGTGTGTGTGTGTGTGTGTGTGTGTGTGTGTGTGTGTGTGTGTGTGTGTGTGTGTTTGGGTGTGTGTGTGTGTTAGGGTGTGTGTGTGTGTTAGGGTGTGTGTGTGTATGTGTGTGCGTGTGTTTGTGTGTATGTGCGTGTGTTTGTGTGTATGTGTGTGTGTATGTGTGTGCGTGTGTGTGTTTGTGTGTATGTGTGTGTGTGTGTGTGTGTGTGTGTGTGTGTGTGTGTGTGTGTTTGTGTGTGTGTGTATGTGTGTTTGTGTGTATGTGTGTGTGTGTGTGTGTGTGTGTGTGTGTGTGTGTGTACACCTTGTATATATGCACCTTGTATTGGTTTTTCCATTTGACGCTAAAAGAAATGACCCAAGACTACTTTGATTTGACAAAAGTCTGGTAACATTAAAAGTAAAGTATGTACATCTGTTTTTCATACTTGTATTAGAACTATATACTGGCAGTGTTCAGCATTATACTGTACTATTTATCGTGTATTGATCATTTTTCTTATTGAGTTTCTGCAGTTGCTGCTACTGTTGGCTGTCCAATTTTGTTTTGAAAATAGAAAAATGAATCTGGAGCCTGTGACATATAGAGAGCTACAGCTATATGCAGAAACTTTGGGCAAAATTTATTTTTGTAGGTTAGATCCTCTACAGTGAAAACACTCGTATTTGGTAATTGGTATTGATGCAAATTGAAGTTGGCCGCTGTTGGGGTTATGATACTAATCAAGGTAGAGCTGCTCCTCTTCCCAAAACCTAACCTACTTCATATCCAGTGTTTGGAAAACTGTCTGGAGTAAACTATAAAGGGCAAACTATTAATATCTCTAAAGGAAAGTTGCCTGGAATGCTGTTGAAGATATGGGTTGTGTGCCAAAGTTTATGTTTCTTAAATGGTGCCGCAGTTGGATTCTGGTGAACATACACACTGTATTATTTAAAGTGAAACTGAACATTAGGTTAGGAATCTGGTGAATAGGAATTTTCAGTCAAAGATGAACATCAACCACAGCTGTTGACAATTCAGTTTCTTAGGAAGGGTATGAAAAGTGTCGGCATTCCCTTTACAGCCTGAAGCAGTAGATTTCTCCACACTGTCGGGCAGTTTGCACATTATGCCACTTTTCCTCTGTTGACATATGCAAAATCTGGGGGTGTAAATGTTAGTGAATCCAGACTGTTACATTACAGTTTAAGAGTTTGGAATCGGCCTGTTTTACTGCCACATAGCCGAGCTTTCTTTCTATGGTACATTTAAACATAACATTCTTATTAATTGTGCGGTTGGGTTGCCAGATGTTTTCAGGGATTAATGGAATTTGTTCCGTTTATAAAAGCTATGAAACACAAATATCAACTGGCTCAATATCATATCCTTCTTCAAATTCGTTTCTCATTCACTCAGTCGCTACCCAGCGCAGCAGCAACATCTTTCTCTAGCCTGGAGCTGTTTCTTCCCTCTTGGTGGTTGTGTTGGTATCAGCACTACAGTGTTGAAGGAAGAAAGGAGAGTCAGGAGTGGAGTAGTTTTGTTTACCCGGTCGGGTGGTGTGACGTGACTTGGAGATGAGCTTGTTATGGTGATGATGTTTATTTATTTGCAAACAGAAATGAAACACAACACAGTAGAAAATGGGGGCCTTGTCTGAAGTGCCACCCCCTGTAACCCCCAAACCCTCGCTTCTTGGTAGCTGTGTTGGTAGGAGCTTTGCTGCTGTAGAGGTGAAGGGAGAAATTAGAGGGAATTAGATGATTCAGTGCTGGTTAGACTGGTTAGGACTTTGCTTCATTAGGAGTTTCAGTGTTGAGGTTTCGCAAGAAAGAAGATGACAAGCTTCAATGCTTTCTATTTCTCTCTCTCTCTCGCTCTCTCTCTCTCTCTCTCTCTCTCTCTCTCTCTCACTCACTAGCTCACTAGCTCACTAGCTTGCTCGCTCACTCACTCACTCACTCACTCACTCTCTCTCTCTCTCTTACTCACTCTCTCTCATTTACTCACTTACTCACTCTCTCTCTTACTCACTCTCTCACTCTCTCTCATTCACTCACTCACTCACTCACTCACTCACTCACCCACTCTCTCGCGCTCTCACTCACTTATTCTCTCTCTCACTCACTCATTCTCTCTCTCTCTCTCTCTCGCTCTCTCACTCTCTCACTCACTCACTCATTCTCTCTCACTCACTCACTTATTCTTTCTCACTCACTCACTTACTCACTCACTCACTCTCTCACTCTCTAACTCACTCACTCACTTATTCTCTCTCTCTCTCTTACTCACTCTCTCACTCTCTCTCATTCACTCACTCACTCTCTCACTCTCTCATTCACTCACTCACTTACTCACTCTCTCACTCACTTATTCTCTCTCTCACTCACTCACTCATTTTCTCTCTCTCTCTCACTCACTCTCTCACTCACTCACTCACTCATTATCTCTCTCTCTCTGTCTCTGTCTCTCTCTCTCTCTCTCGCTCTCTCACTCACTCACTCATTCTCTCTCACTCACTCACTTATTCTTTCTCACTCACTCACTTACTCACTCACTCACTCTCTAACTCACTCACTCACTTATTCTCTCTCTCTCTCTCTCTCTCTCTCTCTCTCTCACTCACTCACACAGAACCACATGCTTTCAGTGCAAATAGCATGTCTGGTAGGAGCCCATGTCACAGTGTCATGTCTGGGCCTGTATTTATGTTGTACCAGTGGCAGCATAATAGCTCTCCTGTTACCTGAGCACCTACATGACTTTTCATCTTATCTCAGGTGTTACAGTGCACAGGCAAAGGTTAACATATTTCCCCTTTACTGGGTTCATTGGTTAATACACCGCACTCTAGTTCAGCTCTTTCACCCACTGATCCGTTGGATTATTTAATGTGGCCATTATCATTTCAAAGAGCCACGCCTATGTATTTAGACAGCCCACACAAAAGTGGCTGGCAGTATCACTTCACAACTGTCACATAATGGCTTGTCTCTCGCAGTTAGCTCAGCCACTCGTTTGCTTATCTATAAGGGTGAAAGCAATTCACACACATACGTATCGCCCGCGTTTGCATGTAACGCTCTGGAGTTGCATGAAGGGCTCTTATTTTACTCTTATCAGATTTAGAGGAGAGCAAGGCTGGTTTCTGTTTCATGTATCGTCACACTTTAAATGTTGGTGAACTGCATGAATTGCTGAACAAAATGATATTTATTTTAGTCAAACAAGACTTTTAGTGTAACATCGACTCCCTGTGTGGTGGACACATGAAAGTCCCACCAGGCTGCTCTAAGCGTGCTGTAAACCAGGGTAAAACTTTAAGGTCTGGAGCTGTGTTTATTACAGTAGTGTTGGTGAACTTCATGTTCGTTCATGGGATCATGAACTGAGAAGTGTGCAAAGACTATATATAGACACACCTGCCAGAAATAAGGATCTGAGACACATCATGGCCTTCGAAAGAATGCTTTTCCAGTAAGCAAACTACAATCTTGCAATTATTGGTGAGCAATATGATGATATTCTGTTGGTGTCATGATCAAGTTTGCCTTGGCTTGATAAACAATATGCTTTTGTGAGCACATCAGCACATAAAGAATCCTGAGTAACTGCATGCCTTATTGTGCAGAGTGGAATTAGTCATAATAGCATAGCCTGATAGTCCTGTTCAATACAGTTAGACAAAAATACGAAAATAGGTGAAGTATTGAAGAACTCATGTTGTCCACAGTGCACACACCCATTTGAACTGACCTGTTTACCTGGCAGGTTGGCATCCAACTCCTGGTTAAAAAAGGAAAGGAGCACCATGCAAAAGTTTGGGTACTACAAAAGATTTGCATCCTTCTGTAACTTTTACCAAGACCTTAGACTGTAATTGGCTTTGTCACGGTCATTTTTAAGAAAAAAAATTCAAAGCTTCGTAGACACTGACTCCTCAAACCTTCCCAACAATCAGCAGTCAAAGATACCTCTAACCAGCTGTTTAGATGTCTCCATAGCAGGAGAAGATGGCAGCACATTTTTTTAAGTAGCTTTTTCTCTTTTTTTGTTCATAATGTCATTAAGAAATAGCAGTTTACAGGAATGGTGGAGGGCAAGTTGAGGGCTGGAACACCAAGAAAACAGTTGGAGAGATCTGCTCGTAGGATTAAATAAAACCCATGTTTAACTGCAGAAGACACTGAAGAAGGTTTAGCTGACTCTGGGGTTGGGGTGCACTGTTTACTACTGTGTAGTGATATCACAAAATTCATGGAAGAGTCATCAGAAGAAAACCTTTCCTGCATCGTCGCCACAAAATTCAGTTCCAGACATTTGCAGAGGTGCATCTAAACCAGCCTGGTGCATTTTGGATGCAGTTCTGTAGACTAATGACATTAAGATAGAACTTTAGTTAAACATCTACAAATTCTGGAAGCAAACATCACACTGGCTGTAATACAAAAGCTGAGGATGAAGAGAGAATGGCTTCTATAACAATAAGATAATGATCCTAAACAAACCTGAAAATCCACAACAGGCAGCGCTAAGAAGCGCTACCTGAAGGTATATTTGGAAGGTGGGTAGACCTTAAAGACGGCCATCGAATTTCACAGAATGAGAAAACTTTTACATAAAAGAGTAGGTGATACCCCCCCAAAACAAAAACTGCAAAAGTGACTGGATTATTAACCCTTAAGAGCCCACAGTGACATATGTGTCACCAGCCTTTTGAAAGTCTGTGAAGTTCTTCATACAGTTTCATCCTTCACATGAACACATGGAGTCCCTGAGTGACCTATACCCAACATTCTGGATGCAGTCACATGACAGTTGGTGAACATATGACCTCATTTAGAATATGTGCTTGGTTAGTGCAGTTAGAGACGAAACCAGCTCATTTTACAGTCTTGTACCTATAAGTTTTTGGCCCATTTAAGAGTTAAGATCTAATGTTGACATACCCATATTCTATATTACATATACCCATATTTTATATCACATATACCCATATTTTATATCACATATACCCATATTCTATATTACATATACCCATATTCTATATTACATATACCCATATTTTATATCACATATACCCATATTCTATATTACATATACCCATATTCTATATTACATATACCCATATTTTATATCACATACACCCATATTCTATATTACATATACCCATATACTATATTACATATAACCATATACTATATTACATATACCCATATTCTATATTACATATACCCATATTCTAAATTACATATACCCATATACTATAATACATACACCCATATTCTATATTACATATACCCATATACTATATTACATATAACCATATTCTATATCACATATACCCATACTCTATATTACATATACCCATTCTGACGCCATTTCTAGAACACCATGATGGAATACCAGTTATGTAATTGTTGTTGTTGTAACATATGCTACCAGTATCATGACTCTATAATACGTACAGAGGACGCCATGTGACCTCTTTGTCACAATAAGATCTTTTATGATCTTATAACTGACGCTTCATTATTTTTCCCTAAGGGGAAACGGCTCTGGGCCCTTATGGGTTAAAGAAAGGTGTCATCTTTAACTTTTGAAAGTCAGATCTCACTTAGCCATTCACAGTAACACAAATATTGCCCAAAGATTCCCACGTTTTCTTTATGCCACTGTATCTCTAGACTTGATATTTTGTTTCCTAGTAATAAGCACCTAATGATGCCAAAGTCATATATTTATAGAGCGCCTTCTACAACCGATGTGGTCATAAACCAGCTTTACAGAGAATCCAGGTTCAAGCAACCAGTGAGCAAGCCAGAGCCGACAGTGGCAAGGAAAACTCCCTCAGAGTAAGAGGAAGAAACCTTGAGAGGAACCAACACTCGAAAGGGGAACCCATCCTCCATGAGTTGACATGGGATAGCAAGACAGGCACAAGAAAGGACCGAATTTACAGTTACATACAATATGGAATAGAATAACCTATAACTGTGAGAGTGTATGTGAGAAGTGAAAGTTGAAAGTCTGAATGAAACTCTACCAGTGATACCTGTGACCACTGTAAGCAGTTTATCACAGTAAAAACCGAATGCCTTTTAATGATGGCACTAATGTCCAAACAATTCTCAGGGCTGCTATAGATGCTGTATGTATGTATTTCTTTTATTTTTAAGCAGACTCACTTTGCCATTACCTGTTACCACACCAGCTAGAAGCTCGCCATTTGCATTTGAATTACACTAAAGCAGTTTTATGGCCTTCAAACAGAGAGGGGTGCAATGATGTACGCTATAAAATGGTTAAGTCTGATTAGCATAGCCCTTAAAAGCATATCCCGCTGACTCTCCTGCATGAGTGTGGTTAGAAAAAGAAAGCTCAAAAGAATAACTCCTCACTGTTTTATCAGAGTCATACTGCTAAGATAGCTGTCATAAAACATGGAAAAACCCTTGTATCTCCAAAATGGAAATTGGTAATTAATTTGTCATGAATTGTTTACAGAACATGCTCTGTATTTTCTGTTGGTGTTCAAAAAATGAAATAGGTTGTATATTTATTTCTGGTGAAAGGTTTTATCTTGATAAAAGAGAGAATTTGAATTAAACAGGACTTTAATTGGTTTCTAACTGGTGACGTTTTGCTGTAGGATGAGCTGGAGCTGCAGGCGGGGAGCAAGGACAGCGTGGATAATGGCAGAGAGGCCTTGCTACCAGCAGCGGTAAGAAACAAACTACTAGATAGGACTTGTGTTTCTTCATGTGTGTGAAATGTCATAGAACTGACTGCTCCGATGGAGTGGTCAACCAAGAGGGCTGGACAGTTGGTGTACAGTTTGAGACGTTCCAAGTAATACTGCAAAAAAAAAAAAATATCCAGACTGAATTGTGGATTCCTAAGTTTTTGGAGGCCCTTCCCCAAATTGCCTTGCTATCCTTTTGCTGGACCCAAATCGTGTACTCCACACCTTCACTACACCTACATTGGTAAAATTGGTCAAATTCATGCAGTATCCCCCCCCCCCAATGTATATTTGAATTTGGGATGTACAAACCAATCCAGACATGAGCTCACCTGTATGTACACCTAACACTCAAAAGAATAATGGCACCCAGAAGGAAGTGTGGGATTGCAGTGCTATTGGGAAGGAAGATAAAGATTACCAGGAACAATAAATGATGATACATTAAAACTGATATGGGGAATATTTATTGAGCTACACCTACAGAAGTAGTGTCTCTCAGTATGGCATTGGGCCACCATGTTTGCTAATGCAACATGCCAGGCGTTGTGAAATGCAAGGGTTCTTAATGGTCTACTGTGATATCCACCCCATGCAGCTTGAATATTCTCAACCAGTTCCTGCAGATTTTGCCTCCACACACGGATTCGTTGGTCTCCACCAAGAAAAAAGCAGGACTTGTCACTGAAGATGACCGGCTGCCATTCTGAGTTACTCCATGACAGTCAAGCTCAACACCATTGCAGTCTTTGGTGATGTTGAGGTAGTGTTATTGGCAGTCATCGTAACAGTGTGCCAATGGTTCTGGCACTAACAGGATGACTCATGGAGGGCATCGCTGATTGCTGAATGTCGTGGCTGTTGGGTCAGTCAGGGTTGTCCTTGCTTATGTCACATGTGTGAATGAGCATGAATCTTGAGCACTTGTCTCACAATGTCACTTATTCGTGGACTTTGGTCCAAATTGAGGCAGGAGTCTGACCTTCCTGAAACAGATTTCCCAGATAACTTTAGGCCTTTACTTTAGATAAGTTAGGCCTTTTTTATAATAAAAATAAAGGTCTTGACAAAATAAGATTACCATCTCTTATACAATCGTACCTTATCAAAACAGGTTCTATATTAAATCCTGCTATAAATGGAGGAACTGAACTACAGACTGAAATTTCTTCAGAACATTGGCAAGATGTTCAAATGGAAGCTCCTGGCTAGATATTTTAGACCACTAAGTATAACCATGAACATTGGCTCACATTGTTCTGGTAGTTGGTGGAGGAAGCGTGCAAAGCTGAATCAAATGATTTTTGGTCATGTGAAAATCTGAGGAAGCGTTGGGAAGATATCTATAATGCTCTGAACTCTGTCTTTAATATTCCTGTCACTAATAAGCCTTTCCGAACATTGTTAGGGGTTGTCACTTGGGCATTCAATAATAGATGCCAGAAATTAGATTTGCAGTAGCAATTAAGGGTATAACCGATAACTGGCTACCATACTAACATAAAAATCCTGCCTACAGTACCTATGGGAATTACACGATATGGAGAAGATGACATGCTTTGTGACTACAGAGGCAGGGATTTGTTAAAATATGGAGTCCAATAAAGTCAATAATGCTTTGAGAATATTATGTAATTGAATGTGTGTAGTAGGTACCACTCCCCAGTCCTCTTACATCCCCTCCCACTCATCTACATTATTGGGTTATGGTTAATCATTGGCAAGTGTGTTTGAACATCATTGCAAATGTCTCTCTCTATGTATGTACCACCTGACCTTTAAGCATAGTAAAATCCAGAAGCCAAAAAAAAGAAGAATAAGGTGGGGATATTTGTGTGCTTTAAACTTCTATATTTGCTAAAGGCCCAAAATGTAAATCCGAATCCAAAAGTCAACCATTGTTTAAAACATCTCACTCTACTATGTAGTGCACATTGCTTGTCACCACTTCCTTTCCTTTAGTTATGTTTCTTGTCAGTAGCCAAAGTCACATGATCCTGTGTACACAAATAAGTGACACTTGGCGTCAAGCATTGTGACCAGACTTGGCAATCAGACTTGGGGAACTAACTGGAACACAAAAAACAAAAATCGAATTTAATCAATTCCATAAGCCACATGTGGAGATAATGACATGATGATATTGACCTTGTTGTATTACCTTCAGTAATGTATGAATATCCATATCAGTCCAGGACTGGCGTGTGTGAGGTCCTGTGCTCATTGTTTTTCCTGTTGCTTTTCCTCAGAATATCTGTAACAAGCCTGCCGTCCGATCGTTTGACTGCATCCTGGTTGCACATTTAATTGAGGATGAGGGGGATCACACATTCAAGAAGCAGCAGGCCTACATAACCCAGCTAAGGGAGAAGAACCTAAAAGTGACGGTGAGGATTTTTTTGGGGGGGGTTTGGTCATTTTGGTCAAAAAAGTATGAATGGGATGAATGATTATTGTTATTGGTGCATCAATACCAATATTTTCAAATAGAGTGTGAATACATATTTATAGCACTAGCCAATATCCAATAAAGATCATAAATGACCTGCTTATATTTAAGTAGTTGGTATAATTGAGCAAAGTTCAGATTAAATATTTAAAGACTTTTTAATGACGTGGATTAGTTAACTATGCTAAATGAGTTACCTTATATATGAAGTAGAGTTGAGTGGGTTTCCACACAGACAGCTGCACACACTGTAGCAAATGCTCAGTCCATGCAACATGAAACGCAGTCCTTACACTCTATAAGCAATCAAATAAAAAAAAAAAAGATGTTTCACTGAAAATAATACACTGTGCACCGAGGACTGAACAAGCCCACTGAGGAACAGGACCACAGCAGATCCTAAGCAGAGGCTCAGCTGCCACCTTGAGTGGTTTGGTCATTAGTGTGGCAGCAGTGTCACTTAGTATCAGCTGGTATCGATATGTTGGTCTCAATACGTTTTTACACGTATGAGTGCAAGTGAATAAATGCGAAACCCTAGTTCGGTGTTGGAATTGGTGCATCACTAAGTCTCTGTTTGTAGCCTCTTTCTGTAAGCCCACCAGAGGCAGGTTTTGACAAAGTACACAAACTATGTACCTAAGTTCAAGTACAGATACACAAGGTAAAATATTCCTTTAGTAAAACGAGAAATTCCTCCATTTATGTTATGGTTTTATTTACACACGAGCCAAAAGGGAAGTCAGATTTGACCATGATGTAGTGGAGTAAACAGTAAGATACTAGACTCTCAAATGTGAAGTTAAAGTAAAATGTCCCCCAGAATGAAAAGACTTCAGTACAGATACACTAACACACTACTTACAGCACACTAACACATTACACTTACTGAGTTACTGTACACCAACACACTACTTACAGTACACTAACGCATTACACTTACTGAGCTACTGTACACCAACACACTACTTACAGTACACTAACACATTACACTTACTGAGCTACTGTACACCAACACCCTACTTACAGTACACTAACACACTACACTTACTGAGCTACTGTACACCAACACACTACTTACAGTACACTAACGCATTACACTTACTGAGTTACTGTACACCGACACACTACTTACAGCGCACTAACACATTACACTTACTGAGTTACTGTACACCAACACACTACTTACAGCACACTAACGCATTACACTTACTGAGTTACTGTACACCAACACACTACTTACAGTACACTAACGCATTTCACTTACTGAGTTACTGTACACCAACACACTACTTACAGCACACTAACACATTACACTTACTGAGTTACTGTACACCAACACACTACTTACAGTACACTAACGCATTACACTTACTGAGTTACTGTACACCGACACACTACTTACAGCGCATTAACACATTACACTTACTGAGTTACTGTACACCAACACACTACTTACAGCACACTAACACATTACACTTACTGAGTTACTGTACACCAACACACTACTTACAGTACACTAACGCATTTCACTTACTGAGTTACTGTACACCAACACACTACTTACAGTACACTAACGCATTACACTTACTGAGTTACTGTACACCAACACACTACTTACAGTACACTAACGCATTACACTTACTGAGTTACTGTACACCAACACACTACTTACAGCACACTAACATCACACTTACTGAGTTGCTGTACACCGACACACTACTTACAGCGCACTAACACATTACACTTACTGAGTTACTGTACACCAACACACTACTTACAGTGCACTAACACATTACACTTCTGAGTTACTGTACACCAACACACTACTTACAGAGCACTAACACATTACACTTCTGAGTTACTGTACACCAACACACTACTTACAGTACACTAACACATTACACATCTGAGTTACTGTACACCAACACACTACTTACAGTACACTAACACATTACACTTACTGAGTTACTGTACACCAACACACTACTTACAGCGCACTAACACATTACACTTACTGAGTTACTGTACACCAACATGCTACTTACAGTACACTAACACATTACACTTACTGAGCTACTGAACACCAACACACTACTTACAGCACACTAACACATTACACTTACTGAGCTACTGTACACCAACACGCTACTTACAGCGCACTAACACATTACACTTACTGAGTTACTGTACACCAACACACTACTTACAGTACACTAACACATTTCACTTACTGAGTTACTGTACACCAACATGCTACTTACAGTACACTAACACATTACACTTACTGAGTTACTGTACACCAACACACTACTTACAGTACACTAACACATTACACTTACTGAGCTACTGAACACCAACACACTACTTACAGCACACTTACACACTACACCACTACCTAGTGCCTATTCCACAATATGTGCTGCTGAACACTGTGCTTGGCATATCTCAGCACATGCAGACATGTGTCCCATGATGTATGCCCTCATCTTCCCTCTGTCTTGCTTTTATAACAGCAACTATTCCATGAAAACAAGGTGTTCTACGGTATCCGTGCCCCCGAGGAGGTCTTTGAGAAGTATAAGTATCTGCTGAAGGTGTCTGATTCCTGTAACTCAGTCTGCAAAGAGAAAGACTATGTCCCGGACACCATCAGGTAAGGACCTCTGTCTGTGTTGTTGTATAATGTTGTTTTATGCTTTTTTATTTTTTTCTAAATACATATTTGGACAACCACAGTCAACACTGAACTCCCATGTGCCCTTTTTGTAAATCTTAAAGGTCGTATTTTGATTACCTTGAAAGTTTAATGATATAAAAATGGAACATAGCTCCTTATTTTTGCTATATGGAAAATCAGCTTACCACTGGATCATAGAGTTGAACGATTATTAAGTTGTGATTATGAACTGTGATTGCTTTTCTTTTTTAAAGTTAAAATATTGGCCTCTTGTTGACTAAGACCAGCTTATGCTTTTTTCTGGCATGAGCCTTAAAGAATTAACACAGTGCACCAGCCTGCCAGTTATTTGTGGTTGTGATGTCACAACATGTGAATGTGGTTGCATATGATTGGTCAAATGAATCTAAAATCAGATGATATACACAAGCATGTGCTATACAGAGGTGTCACACGTAGGTGTCCTGTCTCATCACACTGGCTTTAATTTCTACAGAATCAGGGTTGTCTATTTCATCTTGTACCACACTTTCATTGGGACAGGAGGTAAGTGAACTCTCCCCCTCCTTTTCCATTCTCTGTATTCCTTTATCTGATACAGAATCACACTGTCCTGACACTGATGCTCTCTAAAAAGATGTTTTAAACTTAAAACCGAGCACCTACCGACCTTAATCCTGTACCACACATGTTTTTTTCCTCAGTTTTTATTTTTTTATTTCTTTTGAGCTCGCCCGTTCCATTGCTTGAATCATTTACGTTCATTAAGATCCGACCAATAGAAATGCTCCATATTGTTTGGAATAAACTCTCTTTACATTAAATTACAAAGAAATTAACTTACCATTTACGAGTTGTGCTGTTTGTGCATGTTTCATTCGGACAGCAAGAATATCTCGCCTGGCCAAGATTTAATATATCTATTATATCTCCTATATCAATATAGCTATACTTACATCGCAGGAGTTTGAGGTCAACTGTTATTGTTCTTGGGCCAAAACTACAGCATCCACACTGTTAATATATCTGGTTTGCTGGCTTAGCAACACCTCATCTATTTTGTTTTGTGTAAGGCATTATTTGGACTAAAATGAGCTTTACAATAAACTGTGAAAATGATGCAGAATTATTTAGAATAAAATATAAAATGGTTATGGTACATTTAAAGTAAACAATATTTTTCCTTTGAGGTTATGAAAGACAATACACCTTTATTAATACAGCGCTTTTAATATACTACTGCCACTACATGTGCTTAATGTAAATAAAAGCAAAATGAACACATACAGGAAAATCAAGACAAAATATTTATTATAAAAAAAAATAATAATAATAATAATTTTAAAAAATGGGGAAAACATACAAAGTGCAGTCACTTACGGAAATAAATAATGAAGTATAAGTTGTATAAAAGTGGGCTTCTGTGGAAATTTGGTCAAATATCGTTTTTTCTGATTTTATTTTATTTTTTTCAGCTACAGAAAAATAAATAAATGTTTTGACAGAATGCAGCAGGTCGTCTCTGACTTTTGCACTGCACTGTATACTGTTCTGTATACTGTTTATTTATCTTCATTTTAAGAAGAATTATTTTTATTATAGGCATTCATGTTGTCTAAGTTATTGTCTTAATCCACATGTACATGCTGTCATTAAGCAAATACCTCAAAATAATGACTGAAGTCTTGCCTTACTTAATTACTTAAAAAAAAAAAGTCTGCTTCTATTGACATGCATCAAAAGTAAAGTGTGTTATTTCCATCTCCTGTAAAATGTCAGTTTTGGAGATATATGTTTGGCAGTGAAATGTTTTAAGCATCATTATAGGATTTAAGATTATGGTAAAAATAAGAGGATGAAGTAGAACAGGACAGGATACCTGCTGCAGCCCTGTATTTCCAGAACATGAATATTAAACAGTCTTTAAGACCTCAGCAGATATCTGCTGGTGCTCAGTGTGCTGTCCCCAAGATAACAGCTGTTCTTGTTTCTTCTGAACCGCTCCAGAGGGCCTGAGGGATCTTGTGAAGCAACATGCATTTGAAACTTTGTTTTGCCTGCATGAGGTAAGCCTTTGCTGGTTTGTGTATTCATTAATTGCTGGTTCTTTATCTCTGGGACAGTTCTGTCTGTTTCAGTTGGTATTTAGTCTCACTCTTTTATTGACTCGGAACATATTGATTTATTTGCATCTTAGAAAAAGCAGCAGAAGTGTCTGAAGAGAAAGTGGGCAAACTGGGGAGCCTTAAGACATCTCATTTACCAGCCTGTCGATGATATCAGGTAATGGTGTGGTCTGTTGCCTCAGTAAGACCAACCCCATCCAATTTCTCACTCCATTTATTTAAAGGAATATGTACACTTATCCTCCAAGATACAGTTGCACAAATAGTTGCACCCAGAAGGAATTGACAGAAATGAAACTTGGTGGGTCGGTTTGACATTGTAAGACAAGTGAATGATTCAAGTTTCTTGGCTGTGCATTAGATGGAAGTAAGGACAGGCCTTATTGCTTTACCTGACTGACCCAACAGTCACGATTGTGGACATTCAGCGAGCAGAGATGCCCTTCATGAGTCATCCTGATAGTGCCAACATGATTGGCAGATGGCTGCACAAAGCAGGACTACATGCACACAGACCGTTACCATAACTGCTCTGAGCACAACATAAACATGGCCAAAGACTTCAGTGGTGTCGTGACAGACAGTGGGTCATTTTCAGTGACGGGTCAGTGCCAAGATGAACAGTTTGTTGTCACGCATCACACGTCCAGAAGGCCTGGAGTCACTACACCTCCACCCCTACTACAAAATCTGCAGAAACTGTGTGAGAATATTCAATCTGTATAGGATGGATTATCACAGGACACCATTAGGAACCTCTACAACTCTGTGCCGAGACGTCAGGCATGTTGCATCAGCAAACATGGCAGCCTGACACCATACTAAGAGACACTACTTCTGTATGTGTAGCTCAATAAATATCGCCCATATCCGTCTAAATTCATCATCATGTATTCTTCCTGGTGACCTTTATCTTCCTTCCCAATAGCACCGCAATTCCACACTTCCTTCTGGGTGCAGCTGTTCTTGTGATAATGAGTGTATATTGCACATCTGTTCATATAATCTGTTGCATATTACATGGTTTTGCTGACTGTATGTTTTGCTGACTGTATGTATTTGTTTCAGGGAGTATTTTGGTGAGAAGGTGGCATTATATTTTCTTTGGCTGGGCTGGTACACCCGCCTGCTGATCCCTGCGGCAATCATTGGCGTGATTGTGTTTCTTTATGGCTTGGCCTTCTTCAATACAAATCCTCTGATGTGAGTGTCTTAGAAAGAACCAGAGGGAGGGAACGGGCATGAATCTAAATTGACAGAGATCAAATGTTGTGTTCTTCAACTGCTTCTTATTTTGGCATGCAATCTGTGTGTGTGTGTGTGTGTGTGTGTGTGTGTATGTGTGTATGTATGTGTGTGTGTGTGTGTGTGTGTGTGTGTGGGTTACAGAAAGGAAGTCTGTGAGTCCAACATCACAATGTGCCCAGCATGTGATATAAGGTGCAAAGCGTGGAAGCTGTCTGACACTTGTGCTTATGCGAAGGTAAGAGAGCGATATAACATAATGGACAGTATAAACCAAGCAGTTCTGGTTCTAATATCTGCTGTATCAATATGCACACACACACATTATGACCGCACACATCATTTGTGCGCCATGTTATTAAAAACCATTGCACTGTTCAGGGAATAATTATTGGCCATCAAGTTGCTTAGCAACCAACTACTTTGCTTGGCAGAAGAAGTTTTATTGTTATTTTCTTAGCAATAAAACATAAATTAGTGTGCAAATGTCAGAGACCATCCTTCACTTATTAAGTTTCCCCTCAGAATAGCCATTAAGTGCAAGTTATTTGTTATTTAGGCGATATTTCTGAGGAGAAACTAGATCATTTGTCGGCGCAAGGCAAATGGGAGTAGAAAAAGTCAAATAAGTAGAAAATAAAATGCTGCTTAACCACCAAAACTGTCACCATTGGACAATCGGTGCTTAGCGATTGCATCATTGGAAGATGAAGCTTCGTTTCAAATGAAGCTCTGTTCTGGCTTCAGATAAGTGTTTCTATATATCCTTCCACAGTGAGAAGATGGTCTGAGCTGGTATGGCTCTGACGCTGTGGGGCTGAAAGGAAGTGTGAAGAATAAGAAATAGTGAGAATAAGAAATACAGCAATACAAATTAAAATGGAACTCAAACAAGAAATCAATGGACTGACCACCCCAGAGTCCAGAGCGTCACTAACGTGTTTGGGAGTCCTCTATACCTGTCTGGAAATGTAATATATTTTGGGTGGTCTCTGACTTTTGCACAGTGCTCAAGGAAGTGCATTACTGTGAATTTGGCATGGCCTCACTTGGAGTTCTAACGCCCCCTAACTGCGACAAGTCACTGCAATGCACGGCCTTGTGGGGTGTATTGCTTTTTCAACTCTTCTTTTAAAGACCGTTAAAGATCGTTATGTAACAACACTCTTACTGTTTAGGTGAGCCATCTATTTGATAATGAAGGAACCGTGGCCTTTGCGATGTTCATGGCTGTTTGGGGTATGTGATATTCCACACCTGTGTTCTTCCAATCAGTCTAAAACAGATATTGCTGAATGTATGTGATGATTAATGATGACCTGTTTGAAATAATCAAGTCAAAGTGAACTTTATTGTCATTCAGACAACAGGAGTGCATAGCCGAACAAGATTGTGTTTCTCCAAACTCCGATGTGCAAATATAAACATAGTGCAAACACACGGGACATACTAGTAACATAAGTTGAGAGACATACGAGACATAGGTATAAATATAGAAGGGGGGAGGGGTTAACAAATAGGGCATTATACTTAGCAGAAAAATGTTTAAAGAAAAATAGTGATAATATTATTGCACACCGTAACATATAATGTAAGATAACACTGTAGCCCTAAACTTAACACTGGAAAGTGATGAAGTGCTTGATTATATTAAACAGTGAGATTATTTCACATAAATTAGCAGCATTAAAAAATTATGATGAGAGCTGATGTAGCTCAGCGGATAACACCACTGCCCGCCAGGGAGCCACCAGCACATGTGGGAGACTGGGGTTTGAATCCCGGGCTGGGTGACTGTGCTGTGCTACACCAATAAGAGTCCTTGGGCCAGACTCCTAACACTACACTGGCCCTCCTGTAATATGATTAACCTTGTAAGTCGCTCTGGATAAGAGCGTCAGCTAAACGCCTTAAATGTAAATGTAAATAAATAACATATATTAATAATACTATGTAGAGTTCTGATATGCATGGGTTGAGTAGTTTGTGGGCCTATGGAAGATCACATGAGTACTGAGTACTGGACATTGTGTGTGTTCATTTTGTGTGTGTTCAATAGCCACACTGTTCCTGGAGCTGTGGAAGAGGCATCGATCCTTACACGTCTCAAAGTGGAACGTGTTTGACTGGAGTGAAGATGAGGTGGTGTATCGTTTTCATTTTTGACTTAACCAGGAATTCAATATCAAAGGCAGTTTTTATTCCTGTGCTAAAATGTACACAGACTTAGGACAGGATACAGTGAGGAATTTCATACATGGGTTACACTTCCGAAACCCATTCCCATTCCACCCTAGTATCGCACCTCTAGTCAAAGATAATTTGGACTGACTGTTGTCGAAGCGTTGTAGGCTGTGTTGAGTTGTGAGAATACGAGGTGAAATACACTGTGGAAGTTTTTATATCTTTTTTTTTATTATGCTTGCACAATATCAAACACAACATAAAATATAAGTGTGCTCTAATCTTTGATCAGGCCACATTTTATGGAGGAGTGCTGCTGTAGAGGATATGAAAATCAATAAAACATGATCCCTAAACTTTTGCAGAAGAGAGTGAGTCTGCACTTGTAGGAAGGTAGTTACTTTGCCCAGTTTCTTTTGCAGATAAACTTGAAGCCTTTGCTAGAAAGGCCGTACTCGAAATGCATCACGCCGTTTATTGTTTATTGTTTTATTGTTTGTTATTGTTTAATTCTTGGTTGCAGTGTAACTTCTGACTAAACATTTACAAATAGAACAACCTTTAAATGCTGTAATTTATTATAATGAATTGTATTTATTATAATTAATTGAATATTCATCCTTTCAGCTTTTTTGAAAAGATTTGACTAAAAAACTAATTTAAACTAACTGTGTGTTAGCAAAATTATGATTATGGAAAGAATCACGTGGCAGAATCAAACACTTAACAAATAATGACAATGAAAATAATTGGTTCTCTTTTCTAACAACTGCTGTGTCTAGAAACAAACAAATATATATATATATACAGGGGTTGGACAATGAAACTGAAACACCTGTCATTTTAGTGTGGGTCTCATGGCTAAATTGGACCAGCCTGGTGGCCAATCTTCATTAATTGCACATTGCACCAGTAAGAGCAGAGTGTGAAGGTTCAGTTAGCAGGTAAGAGCACAGTTCTGCTCAAAATACTGCAATGCACACAACATTATGGGCAACATACCAGAGTTCAAAAGAGGACAAAGTGTTGGTACACGTCTTGCTGGCGCATCTGTGACCAAGACAGCAAGTGATGTATCAAGAGCCACGGTATCCAGGGTAATGTCAGCATACCACCAAGAAGGACGAACCTCCACCAGCATCACGTAGTAACCTGGCCACTATCCTGCAAGAAGAATGGCTTAAACTCCCTCTGACCACTGTGCAGGACGCAGTATATGTCATTCCCAAGACGAACTGACGCTGTATTGGCCGCAAAAGGAGGCCCTACACCATACTAATGAATGACTGTGGTCTAAAACCAGGTGTTTCAGTTTCATTGTCCCACCCCTGTATATATATATATATATATATATATATATATATATATATATATATATATATATATACATAACTTGTAATATTTAATATCAAAACAATATTGACACATTACAGGCATAGCGGATGTTTTTATGTTATTAAAGGCATAAAGCCAGTATATATACGAGTGTTGGCTGCTCTGAAAAAAGCACATTTCACTTCATTTAAACAGGACTTGTTGTTTGTTGTTGTGTCGTCAGGAGGAACTGATCCTGGATATTATAAATGACCCTCACTGTAAACCCAAAGAGTTCAAGCACTCATACCTGCGCAGCACTGCTGTTCTGCTGCTGGTCACGCTGGTGGTAAGAGAATGAATTAGTGATATTACATGAGCAGTTTGTTGGTTTTGTTGATGAAAATGTGAAAGAGTGATGAGTAAGAGTGCGTGGGCGTGCGACTGATAAATGGCGAGTAGTGAATCAGTCACTCTTCGTGTAACCGATAAGCCGTTATTCAGGCCGAGGTTTTTCCCTCAGCTGAACTGATAATTACTGCTTGTAGCCCATTTTAAATGTGTCTCTTTCTATCACTGTGTGTAGCTGGTGGTGATTATAGGCCTGACCCATGCTCTGGTCATCTGCCGGGTCGTGTCTACAATGCTTCTCTCAGATAGCCCGTGGAACTTCCTGCGTGAAAATGCCAGTGTTTTAGCAATGATCCTGGGGGCAGTGCTGCACTACTTGACTATACAGGTCATGACTAAGGTAGGTAAAGTTAGTAGGGACCGTATTCACCAAGGCAGGAGCATTGTGCCACAGTGATTTATTTATAAATATACAAAGCAGATTTTCATCAAGTCGAGATCCGTGATATATACAGTATATACAGTGTTGGAGCCATTTATTGTGTGTTTAGATTTAAATACATATTGTAAATGTTGTATTAATAATTTGCAACAGGATTTGAACTATATTTCTAATATATGAATATTTGTACCATTGCATTTAAGTGATATAAGAACTTGTAGAAAATGTTTTGTTTTTTTTTTTAAATTTGGGATGCAATCTGATTGGCTCCTGAGCTTGGTATAAAAAGCGTGGGCACGCATAGAAGGGCAGAAACCTCGAGCCAAGGAGCATCACAGTCTTTTGACCGCCACGTTGTTTAATTTTAAGTCAAGAATTCATCTTTTGTTTTGTATTATCTGAAGTTCATAGTAAAGATACAAACTAGAAGAGAAGTTCGGATTCAGAACTTTTTATTTATTTACACGTGTCGCGTGTAAAAGAACTTCAAGGTTCGAGGCTAGTGAGTTAGCAGGCTGCACTCACATACAGAATAATGCAATGGTCAAAGCTCACCCCTCATTTATTCAATTTCCAGTCCAAACAGTCATTAAGTTCAAGTTTTCAAGATATATCTGAACATATATATCATGTGTGGTTGGTGTAGCTCAGCGGATAACACCAGTACCTGCAAGGGAGCCGACACCACCACATGTGGGAGACTGGTGTTCGAATCCCGGTCTGGGTGATTACGCTGTGCTACACCAATAAGAGTCCTTGGGCAAGACTCCTAACACTACACTGGCCTACCTGTAATATGATTAACCTTGTAAGTCGCTCTGGATAAGAGCATCAGCTAAATGCCATAAATGTAAATGTAAATATAAGATAATCCACTCGCATATGGAAGAAAAATGTTTAAAGGAAAACAAGTGAAAAAAAAAACAAAAATATAAGCAGAACTCTTAACAACTAAGTGTGTCCTGGGAGCCCACTTAAACTGTCACTCTCATATAACAGTACTTGAAGTTTTCATATTTGAGATATAGGAGAAAATCAAGCCCCATCAATTCCATCAACCATCATTCCACTGTGAGAAGACAACTTGTGGGTCTATACAGTGGGTCTGAAAGTGTGTGCAGCTGTGGAGAGTCCCTCACTGAAAAAAGAAAATCTGATCAGAAAATGGATCACCAGATCAGACCGAGTCCAGACCTCAACATCACTGAATGTGTTAGGACCTCATAGGACCTTCATTACTCTGCAAAAACCTTGCGTACGTTCTGCAAGCAGTGATGTCCTCCATAAGCCAGTACCATCTGCAGACGATCAACGTCGCCAAAGACTGCAATGGTGTAATGCCAAACTGTCATGGAGTGACTGACAGCATTACATTACATTAGTGGCGTTTAGCTGACGCTCTTATCCAGAGCGACTTACAAAGGTAGTCATATTACAGGTAGGCCAGTGTAGTGCTAGGAGTCTTGACCATAGACTCTTATTGGTGTAGCACAGCATAGTTACTCAGACTGGGATTCGAACCCCAGTCTCCCACATGTGGTGGTGGCTTACTGGTGGGTAGTGGTGTTATCCGCTGAGCTACACCAATCACAGCATCTTCAGTGACGAGTCCCGCTTTTGCTTTGGTGGAGACAACCAACAAATCAGTGGGTGGAGGCACCTTGGTCAGTGCCAAGATGAAGAATTAGTTGTCACGTGCCACTCCACCTCCACCTGTACTGCAAAATCTGCAGGAACTGTATGAGAATATTCAAGAAGCCTGGGATGGATTATCACAGGACACCATTAGGAACCTCTACAACTCCATGCCAAGACATCTGGCATGTTACATTAGCAAACATGGCGGCACTACTTCTGTATGTGTATATACAACTCGGTATATAATATATACAATATGAACTGCATGACTATATTTGTATTTTAAATGTAAATATATTTGTATTTTACCAGCACAATAAGCCACTTTGACATGTCCAATAGCAATATCCTAACTTTGAGTATCTTTTGATATTGATGCCAATCCAATACTGTCTTTTCCCTCTATTTCCCTGCCCACTAAGCTTGTAAGATATTTGTGCCGATGCACTTTGCATAACCTAAAAATTTGCATAGCATCATGCTCAAGCTGCGAAACAAATATTCTCCTCCTCTAGAGAATATACCGAGCCCACAACATGACTCAGTTGTGCAGTACTTTTTCACTCAACACTAAACTTGATGATTCTGTTTAGGCTTATGGATCATACCTGATAAAAAATTTTTCCCTCTGATATCCAATCCAGCCATTTTGCCCAGTTTGAACTGATACCAATACTAAGTATCATATCAGCGTAACCCTATTGTCATCATTGTTAAACCCTTAGTGTCATTAAAGTAATAACTGTGTCTCATTCCTGCCTCATTTCAGGTGAACAGATGTGTGGCCTTAAAGCTGTGTTCTATTGGTACGTACCATGAGTGAGGAAATCACTCATCTCTTATTGAATGACTCCACCTGTCTGTGTTTAGCAGTGGAATGTTGTTTGTGGTGTAATCTGTTCTCAGGTACTAGGTGAGCAGGTTTGCTGTATAAGATGTTACTATCCCTGAACCTTGCGCAGCACTGAAGCTTTGGCTGTTTGTTTGTTTAACCCTACAGAAAGGACTCGCTCCTCTGCGGCCACTGAAAGGAGCTTTACGGTGAAGATGTTCACCTTCCAGTTCTTCACTCTCTTCTCCTCTCTTATCTATGTGGCATTCTTCTTGGGCAGGTGATTTATTTATGTATCGGATTATTAATCAGTCTCTATCAGATTTGCCAGTCTTTGAACTGTGTGTGCTAGACAGTGGTGTAGATGAAGTCAGTTTGATAATGATTCAGATTCATAAAAGCTCTAACTCCAGTAATCAGTTATAATCCCAAATTTGATTTCATCATTCAAGATGCATTTGAATCTACACCTTCGTACTGATGCATCATGTTGCACTGATGCAGTTATTCACGCCTACCAGCATATGATCTGGCTGTTCTCTATGTGACAGACAGCACTGCATGTACTACTAAGTAGTCACTTGTTTCTTCTTCAGGATTAATGGCCACCCAGGGAGGTATGTGAGGATAGCAGGGAAGTGGAGACTGGAGGAGGTACGGTTTATTCATTTGATGTATATGAAATTAAATAACTCCTGTCCTGGATACACATGCACCAGTGGTGTATTTAGCTGCTTGTAGCTGAGGTCATCTGTCTTTTTTCCAGTGCCATCCCAGTGGCTGCCTTACTGACCTTTTCATCCAAATGGCCATCATTCTGGTCCTCAAACAAACCATCAGCAACATTTTCGAGTTCACTGGACCGTAAGTGTATTAATCAACCTCTGTTTGCATTGCTGCTTTCTGGATACGTGCATTGAGCTGCTACACAAATTTAATATATATTGCCATAACACTTTATTTGAACCCTGCTCCATAGAAGTCTCATATGTATGTCATGTTACTAGTACACATATTTGGCATAAGTCTATATCATGATGGTTAATTAGATTATACAGACATGTGCATATGGCATAAGCTTTCGTGGCATCAAATGTAATGGCATATTTCTGATAATGGTAACTTGATGTTGTTATGATGACTTATGACAGTGTATAGCATGTGCCATGACATGCTTATGTCAGTCTGACGTTGCAGATCTCAAATAAAGTGATAAAAGATTGGTCATCATTTTCACAATTATTATAAAGATGCTGGAATTGACCTTCAGGGTTATCTTAGTCTTAACTGTCAACTTCTTGTGCCTTGTTTTAATGACCAGTGTGCCTCATTCCTTCCACCCTATTTCATTCTAGTTGGCTTAAGCTCTGTGTGAAGCGAACCACATTTAAGAAGCAGCTCAGAAAGTGTGGGAACTGCTACCGGAAGGCGTGTCGAGAAGACGGTGCTGACATCGAGCCGTGTGACATCTGCAATCTCCGGGATTGGCTGAAGAACTACCATCTCAGTACCGTTAATTCCTACAGCCTGTTTAATGAGTTCTTGGAAATGGGTGGGTGTGTTTGAACAACACTTCACAGTCTTTCTAGTTTTCTATCTCCTGTGACCCATTTACACAGAGGTCACCTTCACCTGCTTAAAAACACCCACTCAGCCCTTCTGTGAACAATTCCCATTACGTTGTTTGGTCTGCCTTGAAAGGGCTGAAGTCCCATTAGCGCTCATAATGCTTTCTCTTCACTCTGCAGTGATTCAGTTCAGTTTCACCACCATCTTTGTGGCTGCATTTCCGCTGGCGCCATTCCTGGCATTGATTAACAACATATTTGAGATCCGACTAGACGCCATCAAGATGCTACGTCTGGAACGCCGTCTGGTGCCAAAGAAAACCAACGATATTGGTGAGTCGTAAATGTATGGCCGCACATATAGCATCCGGTTAAAGAGTGCAAGGAAAGCAATATTTAAACTTAGCATTGAGAATGACTGAAATGTATAGTCTAACTTATATATGAATTATATTTTTCTTCTATGTATCTATATAAAAAAATTCAATACAGATTTTCGTATTTCAGTTGCTTTTGTGTTTGCAAGTAAAGGGGAGATAAAATCTCATCATCATAATCCAGGGTTATACTGGTCAATGTTAGCCCGTTAGCTTCACTGAAGAAGAAGCTTCCATTACCCAACCGATATGAAGACTTAAGGAACTCCTTTGGCTGCTTTTGCATAAATAAGAATTGTAATTTTTTGATCTCTACTGTTATTATCTAAACAGTGAAGTCTACAGCCCTATGCCAATAGAGGCTGTGGGTTACGAAGGCTCCAATACCAACGTTAGCCCAAATGCACATTCATCGATTAAGCCATGTTAATGCTCTTTGCTAAAGTACAAAACTCTAAAGCATTGATTAAGAATGTAAATTTATTACCAAAAGGCCACTGAAGTCTGGAGACGGGCCCAAAGAGGAACCTGAGTCTAAGCCACTTTTCTTTATTGGAAAGATTTATCATGTCGTAGCTACCAGGCACTGACACAAAGCTAGTATGTTTTGTCCTACATACATTTCTCCCCAAACAGCATTGGGTCCAATGAATGATGAGGTTGGTTAAGAGTTGTAATGCAAAAACTGCTACATCAATACCTCGAGTGAGCCAACACTCCTCCATGTTTAACATGGCTCACAGGTAAATATAAAGTAGTATTACAACTCTGCTATGTGGGCTACTAGTCCATAGACCGTTCCGCCTCCCAGAGCCCTATAATGCAACCTCTTTCCAACTTTTCCAACTGCTCAAATAGCTTTTGAATCATCTCTGAGGCACTCTTCGCTGGCAAAGGATCCTACCAACACAACAGCACGAGTCAGAATAGATGCAGCGTCAGTCAGGTGTACCGATAAGACCCGTCCTTGCTTTCGTCACATGCGTGGCCGAGAGTAAAACTAATCATTCGCATGTCTCAAAAGTTCAAACCTTCCAATATTTTGTATTTTAAAAATTTAGACTTTGCTGATTTGTTGTTTTGTGTGTGTGTGTGTGTGTGTGTGTGTGTGTGCATGTATGTGTATGCTCAGGTGTGTGGACCAAAGTATTGGAGGCAATTGGGGTGATGGCCGTCATTGCTAACGGACTAGTGATCGGCATCTCATCTGAATTTGTTCCCCGTCTGGTTTATCGCTATCGTTATGGACCATGTGCCAATGGAACAGCCACTGACATGCAGTTAGTACCCATCAATTACGCTGTTATGTTTTTGCTGCCATCTGCTGAGACTCCTTACAATGTACCATTGCATGCACAAAGCTTCTATTACCTGCAAGGAGATTAACAGGACTGATATGTAAATAAACTCCATAAAGTGTGCTAGGCTAAGTTTACTTTTAAGAGATAAGGCTCATTTGGCTTCATATCTACATGCCAGAAAGGGGCCATTGTTGTTGAGCTGTTGAATTAATTTGCTGTTTTTTATCAGGTGCATGGCGGGCTACATTAACTACACCCTCACCACCGCATATATGTCAGATGAGAATGTGCGGACAGACTTCACCCATTCCCAGATGATATTAAAAGGGTCTAATGTCACTCAGTGCAGGTGGGATATTGTGTGTCAAAGAATGTTTACTACTTTAAAATGCACAGATGCAAATGTTCAACTGTGAAATGATGTCTTAAATGCATTTGTGTTAGACACAGCCAGTAAAAACTGTGTCTGCGATGATAGTCTGCGGCAGCTGTAGCATACTGTCCGAGCCTGTTTACCATGGTCAGTAATTCACCTGTACTCTTAGGGGCATGCTGGGAGGCAATGACCCCAGCAGGAATACAAAATTTAATACCTTGTGGAATATATTGTATTTATTAGATGAGCGCTTATGAATGCTACCATTGGGGCAGTGTCAACAAAGAACAATAGCGTTACATATTGGGAGAGTGTCAACAAAGAACAATAGCTTTACATGTTGGGGGCGTGTCAACAAAGACACAACAATAGTCTTTACATGTTGGGGGCGTGTCAACAAAGACACAACAATAGCCTTTACATGTTGGGGGCGTGTCAACAAAGAAACAACAATAGCCTTTACATTTTGGGGGCGTGTCAACAAAGAACAATAGCCTTTACATGTTGGGGGTGTGTCAACTAAGAAGCAACAATACCATTTACTAGTTGGGGGAGTGTCAACAAAGACACAACAATAGTCTTTACATGTTGGGGGCGTGTCAACAAAGAACAATAGCTTTACATATTGGGGGCGTGTCAACAAAGATGCAACAATAGCCTTTGCATCTTAGGGGCGTGTCAACAAAGAACAATAGCCTTTACATCTTGGGGGCGTGTCAATAAAGAACAATAGTCTTCACATGTTGTGGGCATGTCGACAAAGACACAACAATAGCCTTTACATGTTGGCGGCGTGTCAACAATGAACAATAGCCTTTGCATTATGGGGCTGTGTCAACTAAAAAGCAACAATACCATTTACAAGTTGGGGGCGTGTCAAGAAAGACACAACAATAGTCTTTACATGTTGGGGGCGTGTCAACAAAGAAGCATAAATAGCCACTGACACTGTTTTAGTATTTTAGTTATACATCCACATATGAAAATACAACTATAAGCATGTATAATGTGATGCTTAGAACTGGATATAAACCATTACTCATCTCATAAGTATCTTCTGCCCGTCAGACTTAAGAACAGGCTCTTTAATAAAATAAAAACAAACCAAAACAAAAAAAAGCATTATTTGAAAAAGAATCATTTAGCTATTTTCCATCAATTTTATTACTGATCAAAAGCAGTACAACACAAATGGAGTCTTACTTGCAACCCTCAAGGTTACGTTAGGGAATTTTAACTTAAGGAAGTAAGGAATTTTCCGAGGATGACTTAAAGGCAGCAAAAGGCATATGATAGCCAGAGTAGGGGAGTATCACCAAAACGTCGATTTGTGGTTGAGGTGTAAACCAGAGTCATGTAGAGTTGTTTGATTTGAAATGATTCAATGCTAAGAAACATACACTGAGTGCCTTCACACTCAGATTCATCGGTCATCACCTCCAAGACAAAAGTGGGACTCGTCACTGAAGATGACCTACTACCATTCACACTCCATTACAGTCAGGCACGACACCATTACAGTCTCTGGCGATGTTAATGTGCCTACATGTTGTCCTGCATTGTGCAGCCGTCTGCCAATAGTGCTGGCACTAAGATCCACAATTGTGGCGATAAGGCCCGTCCTTGCTAACATCACATTCATTCCTGTCAGTTGATTTCTTCTGGGTGTAACTATTTTTTTTTCTTTTTTCTTTTTTTGATGATGAATTTACTATCTAAAATAATTAGTAAATTTAGTCTTCTAATTTAGTCTTCTTATATGTAATGTTAATAATATTAATATAGTAAAATATTATCTTGATGATCTTGCAAAACAAAAATACTTTGGGAACCACTTTGCTTTACAATTTCCTGCGTGTGCTTGTCTTGAAAAAAAAAACGGAAAAGGCTAAAAACCAAGTCCATCTATAATGATGTCCCAATCCCAATGTCCCTGTCCTGCATATACCACAGGTTAAAAAACTCCTAGGTGTTCCTTTAACGTTATGTTGATATAATGTAGAGTTATGCTTAATGGACCTTGCTATGAGGGACTCCAGTAAACAATTTTTTTGTTGTTATTCTCCAGCTACAAGGACTACCGCAGTGAGGTGGACCAGAGTTACACCTCCCAGTACTGGCTCATACTAGCTGCCCGCTTTGCCTTCGTGATCTTGTTTGAGGTATGTCGACTAGGCCTGTAAATGACACTATGCCATATTCTCAGTGACCTGTGCTGAGTTTGCTGTTTATCATGCTGTTCATTTCTTTCTTACCTCACAGTGGGTGCATGCCTGCTAGTGGGGCATTTATTCAGCCCAGAAATCTAATGGTAATAATGGCTGAAAGCTAGAAGGGGTCCGGTAGCATTACCCTAGTGTGGCCGTGCTAAACGTTCCCTTCTAGCTTTCACACAAGAACACTTAGAAGGAGCTAATTCCTCTTGTCACCTCCGCAGCATGTTGTTGTGATATGCAAGTTCCTTGTCGCCTGGTTTGTGCCTGATAACCCCATCCGGGTGAAGAACGATAGGCTGCACGATAAACTACACAGACTGAAAGAGGAGCTGCGGTGAGTGCTTTGAATATAATTACGTGGGGACTATTTCTTTCTTTTCATTTTCCCTCACATTTTCCCCCTTTTTTTTGCTCATGTCATGCCACTGAATGGACGTTTCCCTTCTATTGTTTTAGGGAAATGAGTGCGAGATTTGACAGCAGGTCTACAGACGTTTAATCAATGAAGGACTAAACTGACAGCTCTTGAACTGAAGCCTAGAAAAGGACTTTATATACTCAGAGACTGGATGTGACCAGAGATGTGACGGGACGATGAGAGATGTGGATTTAAGCCATACTTTACAGCTCGACTGGAGGTTGGAAGCCCTTTGCCATGCTTTATGTTTATGTGTATTGATTTGTTTTACATTTTCCTTTTACAGTCTGAAGTGAGGCTTTAGGAAACAGGATGGAAAAGTCCCGATTCCAGAAGATTCCTGAAGCTTTTTAAGACATTTTTAAACTTTTCATAAGATTTGTTTCGGCTGCTCGTGGCAGGAGATGGCCGTTTCAGTAAGCTTAGCAGTGAGGTTGGCTTTTTCTCTGTATTACTGGAAGCTTAATAGTGCTGGAGTAAGATGGAGTGTGTGTGTGCTGTATGCTCTACTTTGGCCTGCACAGCTGTTGGATATGTTTATAGGGGCTATCGATATGCTTAGTTTCATCGCACCCTGTGAAACGATGGCATTTCAAGCTGAACACTTCCATTCTCTCTGAATACACTTCCTCGCTGTTTGTTTTTCTGTACTGTGAGTAAGTGCAGATCCTTTGACACGCATCATTGACTGCCCAGTGGGACGATCACCTCTTTGTTGGACGGACGATAACCTTGTCAACACCGGTTTGTCTGCTTTGGAACCGGAACTCTTTATATTGGATGCTGGACTAGACTTCCTCTAACATTAAAGACTGAAAGACCAGCGATGGATGAACCTTCTACTTCTTTTGTATGCTTTGTGTAATGTGCCATGCTAGTGCCTTAATGGATCTCAGCTCGGTTTGCAATCCACAGTTTTACTCTGAAAGTGTCGTGTCGTGTTGTGTGCACATGAAGGGATATATATATTTTTCCAGCTTGTGTAAGTGGAGTTCGATCACGGATGTCGCTGTATGGACGTATTACAAGAACTGCAAAAATGTGAAATCATTCATTCTGTTGCACGGACAGGGTTCCATGTGGCCCTGCACATGGCCTTCTTCTCACAATGTTCTTAATTGTGATTTACAATCAGATCTTTTCTAGCTGTTCATTTGAAATAGTTCATATGATGCCTTTTAAAGGTTTTACAGAGAAACCGTTTGATCTACTAACTGATGAATATTGTTTTCCGGTTATGTAACACTCACGACTATACTTTCTGTTTATATCGGCCTATGATACGGTGTGTAACAATGCAATGTGTAAAGGTGCTTTATAAACGTTTACTTGCTTGGGAATTTTACCTTTAAGTTTGAAATCATGAAGGTAGACATAAAAACAGGGTTCTTTGAGTTAAAGACCTTTCTGGGTTCCCCAAGTCGATGGCTCTGGAACGTGTTACTGAAGGGCAATGTTCCGAAGGCTGCATAACCCCAGTATAAGCCTACATGACACACGTCATGGCAGATGGCAGTGACACAGAATACCAGTTAATAGTTTTGTGATTGCACTGCATATATATATATATATATATATATATATATATATATATATATATATATATATATATATGTAGTGCAATCTTTTTATTGGACAGACCAATAAAATTGGTTTCAAAATTGCTTAGGAAAAAAAAAAAAAAAAAAAAAAAAATAAATATATATATATATATATATATACAATTTTGGACCAATTTTATTGGTCTGTCCATTATGAATATTCACAATTAAATTTTCTAAATAAGATTTGTGCAATAAAATGTATATTAGAGGTGGAGATATGACAGAACTATAATACTGTGACACACATGGTACATCAGGATATGGATTATTTCAGACATCTCATCAGTTGGAGCTGTTAAATGTAATACTGTAGATTCTTTAAGATCACCAACAACATCCATTTAGTCCATCACTTCCACAAATGTTTCTAAATCCTAATTCCAAGAGGTTTCCTCTGCCATCTGGCTACTTTAGCTAACTTTGATCAACATTGGTAAATGTAATCTGTACAGGAATAACCATTTATAGACATCTATGTAGGGTTATGTGGATTATGTCATACTTATGAACACGGCCCTACAGTGCAACGTTACAGCTTTCCCCAATAAGCGTCAGCTGTCATAGCAGTTGCTAAAGGCAGATTGGGGTCGGAACTAGACTCTTCAGGATGATAGCTTTGCAGGAGGAGGTCTGGAGGCCACCGATCGTGAGAAGGTGCCTCACACTTACACATCTCTGTTACGAGCATGGTTCCTCTAGGAACTAAAAGTGGGATGTCTACGCTGTCGCTCAAAGAACCCTTTGAAGCACTTTAATTTTGAAGAGTGTAGTTTGTTTCAGAGTGTATTAAGCACAATTAATATCATATACACTCATCATCAAAAGGGTAGTTGCATAAATAGCTGCACCCAGAGGGAATCAACTGACCAGAATTAAATCTGGTGGATAGGTTTGAGATCATGAGACATGTAAATGGCAGACAGCTGCACAACGTAGGGCTACATGTAGGGCTACTGTTACAACGACTGCCCTTAACACCAAGTCGACATCAGCAAAAACTGCAGTGGTGTCTGTCATGACTCAGAGTGACTCAGAATGGCAGCGGGTCATCTTCAGTGACAACTCATGCTTTCACCTTGGTGGAAACGGCCACATGTGTGGAGGCACCATGGTCAGCACCAAGATGAACAGTTTGTCACGTCACATGTCCAGAAGGCCTGGTGTCACTCCACCTCCTCCTCTACAGCACAATCTGCAGGAGCTGTGTGAGAATATTTAAGTTGCATGGGATGGATTATCACAGGACACCATTAGGAACCTCTACAACTCCACGCCAAGATGTCTGGCATGTTGCGTTAGTAAACATGGCCGCCAGACACCATACTGAGAGACACTAGTTCTGTATGTGTAGCTCAACAAGTATTACCTATATCAGTTTAAAATTGATCATCATTGTTATTGTTTATATTCCTTCTTAATAGCATCACAATCCGACACTTCCTTCTGGGGGCAACTATTATTTTGTTTATGAGTGTATCATATCATCTATGATTTATGATCAGGACTTTTGCCTGCCTATGACCATATTCTGATTTTTGATGATGTCATTGTGCACAGACAAATGAGAAAAAAATATTATAACCAATAATGTTCCACCTTCCTCTCCCACCACCCACACCTATCATGAAAACATTCAGCCAGCTCAGAGACCCTCCAAGATGCAGTGTTTCTCTGTTATGGGTTCCAGTTCACATGGACTTTTAAACCTCCACCTGGGAAAGGGACTTCTTTGACTGTGACGCTGATTGTAATGTCAGGCACTTGTATTGGCTGTGTTCACCTGCAACCTAGTGGTTTGTAATACTTTATATCAGCTGGAACATATTTCTAAAATATTTTTGATATTGTCATCTTGCTATGTACACACAGATGCTTAAAAGTTTGGGGTCACTTATAATAATAATTGTTATTCATTAATAACTCATATGGTGCATATTAATTAGGCTGAAACCAGATATGAGAAACATAGACTCATACTAAGTCACCGTTTACAGTAGTTTAGGAACAACAAAGTTAGGATGTAATAAAAAATATGAAAAAATTAATAATTAATAAGCTATAATTGACTATATGATAGATTTATGAGCTATATGAGTTGAAATGTGTTGTCACAATAATAGTATAAATGGCTGTTTAATTAGCATGGTTTGGTTATGGCTTTTCAAATATGGAGATATGGAGTTCATTCTCTCAACAAGGTGGTACTGATTTCTTAATATCACTTGCAGCCCTGTTTATCATCAGGCATATCTTTATTTCAAACTGTTTGAAGCCAATAAGAAATTAATTTAATAATTTTATGCTCATATCTTAATAGAAATAGGTTGAATATGATTGAAATCAAAGACCCCAGACTTTTAAGTCGTGCTATACGTCCACAATGAAGGGTTTACATCACTGGATTTGCACAATAAAGCTATCAAACCCCCTCTTTCACTCCTCCGTCTCCACAAGGTGTCAGTGTTACTGTGTTTGAGCAGGAAGAGTGTTTTCCTCAGATGTTTGTGTCCTGCTGTTCAATTCCATGGTTACTGCTGGAGTGGGTGTTGCTCCCTTTGTCTTTGGGAACACAGTTTCTCTTTTAAGAAAGCGAGCAGCAAGCCGCGATATTTCACACACTCACATGATGCAGGTTATTAAAGTTTATGGGGCCGTAATCTCTGCCAGCGTTCCTGCCATACACAGCTCAGATCTTTGATCTGCAATAAAGTTAATCCAGTTTCCAAGCAATCACAATTATAGAGCTTTGTTAGAATAATCCTGCTGGGTTTTCTGTGGACAGTAGTCCGCATCAACTCCATATGATAATCTTCTAGTCAAATCGGCCTTTAAAGGAGCAGTGTGTGAAATTTAGGGGCAGGGTTTATGATGATAGCATTACTCTGGGGCTGCGCACCATGGAAAATCAATCAATCAATCCATAAATAAATATCTATTCAGCCAATTAAGCCTCAGGAAGGCAGACTCATGGCACCGCCCCCACCCTACCCTCCTGGTGCATGCAATACAGGATTCAGTGGATAGCCTCACTCTATTGGGTGGGTTTTCCAAGAGAAATAACAGAGGAGGTAGCTAAACAGAGCAGGCGTTTAGTTATTGGGTGGACAGCTCATCTCTCTCCTTGCTCTCGTATGCCCAAGCTGACCTCTCATCTTCCCTCTCTCTTCCCTTTCAGTTACAGCCATTCAGTAACTACTGCCTGAGCTTATCTACACCATTTATGGCTGCCACTTTTCTGTGGCCTCAGCAACATGCTGTATGTCTCCTACAGACTGGGAGAGACTCACTTCTCACAACAAACTCTCTAAACTAGACTCATGCTGCGTTCACATGTTTGTGGTAGATGGATGACAACAAACCAGGTATTTCATTGTTTTCAATGGAGCCACAGTGGAAAGTTCTGCCACCACAAGCTGCAGTGTTCCACAGACCACAGCGGTGAACGGGACGCTCTGTCAAGAGTTCAGTTTCTCCAACTTATGCTGTCGACTGCAGCAGTGGAATAAACAGAATGCTGCCTCTCTTTTTTTTGGAGACTTCAGTAAACAATCTACAGTGACAAAGCTCGCCTCTGATAACGATCCATCATGCTGCCATCATGGCAACATTTGCGTGGCTTCATGTCGCAGTCGGCTGCATGATCCATCATGCTGCCATCAACCTAATAGTAGTTTTTCAACCCAAACATGTGAAGGCACCAGCATGAGTCCTGTACACAAGTGTAGTTAGACTGTTGTTACGTTGTTGAGAACAGATTACTAGCCTATATTACAAGCCTCTATTAATTCATATGATTATATACAACAGTAATCTGATGTCTGCACTCCTCTCATGTTCCAGAGGACACACTGCTAAGCATACAAAGACATTTTCATGGATGCATATTGGGTTTATACATGATTACAAATATTTGTGTCCATTAATGAACCCCTCAGATCTACATAGGAATGGTTGTCTTCCAACAGAGGCTGCCATGTAGAGCCGTAATGTTGTTTTAGTAACCCAGAGGAGGCAAACTACTCACTGACTGTAGAGAGAGTCTTTCATGTTTCACAGTTTTGATGTTGAAGCAGCAGTTTGAATTTGGTGGCACTACAGCACCAGCTGGATGTTCAGCACTCAAAGCTTCATATTCTCCAGCTTAAGGTTCAAATTTTTTAACGGTCAACCCTAAATGGTACAAGTGCACCAAAATTCAACCACTGCTGATCAGTTTGACTAGAAGTAAGGTGGAATGGAAATATTAGAGCAAAATGCTGGAGAATGTTAAACGTGCTTTGATGGCCTAAGTCAGCTTATCTTAGGGGGTAAGAAGTGATTCATTCGGAATTAACATTAAAAGCAAAATACAGTCTTTAATCTAATGATAGGGCAACTAGATAACGCTAGAGAATGCCTCAAAGGATGGAAAACATTGCAGGAACACCAGTGTTGGATAACAACCTAGTGTTGTGAGAAGCTTGAAACCCCATTAAGCATAAAGAAACTGAAAAGGAGGCTGAATCCTTCTTGTTACAAGAACCTGGGAGAGGAACATCAGTAAACCTAGCGGCCGCTGTAGTTCTAATGAAGATGTGGGCGAGGATTCAGTAGGCTGCAATACGCAAGTTCACCACTAGAGGTTACACACTGTTCCTTTAAGTTGTGGGGGGGTGTCAAAGTAACAAAAAAAAACAAAAGACCATGTAGACCAACAAAACTGTTAGCATCAGACAAACAGTGCTTAAAGCTTACATATTTGAGAAAGAGAGAAGAAGCAAATGAAATCTGTAAAAAGCTAAAACACACAAACTACTTCAACAGTGCAGTTAAATAAAACAATAACGAACAAACATTATTAAGCTATATGTATTTTATATTATTTACATCATCATTTTTATACTTAAAGGATGTCTGACTGAAATTAAACCCTGGATTCCAATGAGTCATGAGATTTCTGGGATATCATGGAATTCTTTTTTTAGCAGTCTCTTCCAGACATGCAGTCCGGAGAAATAAATATTTTCATGGAATATCTGAACATTTAGTTTGTAGCATCTCAGAATTTTTAGTTGCTATTCCTCAAAATGTTATACATTCATCATTCAAAAAAACAGTAGCGCAAATAGTTGCACCTAGAAGTAATCAACAACCAGTCGACTGCCCTCCATGAGTAACCCTGTTAGTGCCAAAACCATTGGCAGACAGCTGCATAATGCAGGACTGACCGCTGCAACAACAGGCCTTATCACCAATAACGTTACCGGAGAGTAACTCAGAAAGGCAGTGGGGGTCGAGTTCCCCTTTTGTCTTTTGTCAACGAATCTGTGTGTGGAGGCACTGTAGTCAGCACCAGAATGAATGCTTTATGGTCACACAACACACATCCAGAAGGCCAGGTATCACTCCACCTCCACGCCTACCGCACCATTTGCAGGAGCTGTGCCAGAAAATTAAAGCTGCATGGGATGAATTATCACAGGACATTAATAGGAACGTCTACAACTCCATCCTGAGATCTGACATGTTGCATTAGCCAATGTGGCGGCCTGACCCCATACTGAGAGACACTACTTCTGTATGTGTACCTCAATAAATGTTGCTGATATTAGTCTAAATGTATCATCGTTTATTGTTCCTTGGTAACCTTTATCTTCCTTCCCAAAGCACTGCACTCTCACACTTCCCTCTGGGGGTTACAATCCTTTTGGCGACGAGTGTATTGTATATTATATATTATATATAACATATTATATCGTCGCTGTCCAAAGAAAAACAGGTATCTTCAAAATAGCAACTTTACAGGAGAGGCCAAAAACCTCATTTCATTTGAATGGGAGTCAATGGAACCAGACGTCTTTTAAAACAGTTTTGGGCCATTTCTGTTGGTCCATTCTTTGTGAACTTTCCACACAGTGTAAACAGCAGCTCATGTGATCAAATGAGGCATAAAAGTAAAAATCAACAAAAATGGAGATACATGTTTTCTTTGGACAGCGATGTTATATATGTATCACACGTTCCCATATAACTTGTTATAGTTATTGGATATTTCCACCCTCATTTATTCCCTTTCAGCTGGTCAGATGGAAATCAGTTCAGTGAAGATAATGCGCCATGTTTAAGCACTGAAACCTTTTGTACTGAAAACTAGTTCAGGTTTAAAATAGGCTGGCTGGTTTTTGTCTGCTCAGCAGAAAGACAGCCTGCTTTTTTCAGACCCTGGCTTTTGCGCACCTCTGCTGTTTCATCTGCTGCATCTTGCTGTGGGAGGAAAGTTCTAGAATGAGTCAGATGAGCAGTAAGTCTGGATTCCACCTTGAGTTTAGATGCATGTGTGAGTTTGTACTCTCTTGTGCAATGTGCATTTGACTGTACTTATAGTATGTGCACTAAGTAATCATTTCTGCTGCTGTTTGTTCAACTGTTATGAAACTTGTGACTGTGACCAGCATGGAGCATGGAGTGCTTTATTTATTTATTTTCTTGGTCTTTTTTTCTCTCCCCCTTTTTCCGGAACGCATATTTCTACATGTGGTGTGTGAGGGGCTTTTTCACTGGGATAAACATACTTGGCGAGCTCCACACAAACCAAATACTCATCAAAACAGTTTTACAGTTGACTGGAGACGCTTATTTTCAGTAGTTTGTGTCTCTCAGAGTAAATAGTCTCTCTTTAAAATGCTCAGTGGTCGCTTTTCCCGACCCATCTAGTCCAACGCTCTTCTAAAAAAAGGTGTGCCAGAAAGGGATCTTTGGAGTGATGCCAAAGAAGAACCACTTTGGTTCCCTAAAGAGCCTTTCAGGCTTTCCCTTCTGAGACATATGAGTATGTGTTTAAAGGGTACAGAACCTCCACATACACTCCGAAAGCTCCAGGGAACCTGATTAAGTTAATCTTGTTCCTTTGGACCACAATATACATGTTGGCGTAGCTCAGTGGATAACACTAGGGAGCCAGCACCACATGTGGGAGGCTAGGGTTCGACTCCCATCCTGGGTGAGTATGCTGGGCTACACCAAAAAAGACTCATAACACTACATTGGCCTACCTGAAAGTCGCTCTGGATAGCGTCAGCTAAATGCCGTAAATGTACAAAGTCTTTTTTATGAATATCATCCTCAAAGTCTATTAAATATCTGCTGTATTTCACCATATTTTTCTCCTCTCCATGTGAACTAAGCAGCACTAATCTTGGGTAATGTTTCCATAAGCATTCCCCTGGCCAATCACAAGCCTGATGTCTCTCTAACCCTAACCCTAACCCTAACCCTAGAAACATAGTGAGTTAAAGCTAAACAGAGCTAGACCTTGGTGAGCTAATGCTAAACAGAGCTAGACCTTGGTGAGCTAATGCTAAACAGAGCTAGCCTGTCTCTTTGTCCATCTGTCCATCTGCACGTCTGTTTACGAGTTCTTTTGCACACCGCTTCATCTATCTGTTTGTTTGTTCGTTCCTCTGTCTGCACATCTGTTTATTTGTACTTTTCCAAGCAGCTAGCATCACAAAACTGCATAATGATGTTAGCTCTCTGTGAGGAGCAGGTTAGGAGTGTTTGGCCGAGAGCTGTCAACCAAGCTGCTCATTAGCCACGCCCACACAGTTCTCAGATAAGTCTGATCAGCAGTGTTAAAGCTGTGTTTTAACATTTTTACATTTGCTGGAGGTTTAATATCAGCAGACACTGTGTTCCCATTGGTTTTAAAAATACAGGTACCAAAGAAGGTTCTTTGTCCTATTAAACTGAAGAACCACTTTCTCAGTTGATGGTTCTGTGGAGAATCATTTTTGTATACACACATCGTCAAAAGAATAGTTGTGGCAATGGTTGCACCCAGTAGGTTCCAACCACGAATCAGCCGAAAGGAATAAAACTTGGTGGGTGGGTTTGACATTGTGAGACATGTACAAGTTTCATGCCCAACCGCACATGTGATGTCAGCAAGGACGGGCCTTATGTCATTTTATAATATGTGAGCTTCATTTAACTCATAACAATCAAGAGAAGCTGAACAAACAGCACACAAAACATCATTATGTAGTCTTTCATTCATTTACGGAACAAAGTGGTCCAGCATTGAATGTTGACAAAAGCATGTGCATCTGCTTTCAGGAACTGGTGTGACCCCTTTGAACAGTAATGACCTCAACCAAATAGTTCCTGTAACTGTTAATCAACCAGGCCTTTTAACAGGACTGATGTTGTCATATGCTCCTTAACATGACTCCTTCAAATGTGTTATGCTTGTGGGCTTTCTTGCATGAACGCAATACCTTAGATCCTGCCTCAACATTTTATAGTATCTTGACATGAACTAAGCCATTACATAGTGCACCGTTTCTGCAGCTTCACCCTTTCTTTATAGACTAGCTGGTGTTTTAGGGTCATTATCTTTCTCCAGGATCCACCATCTGTTAAGGGTCAGTTCATGAATGGATGCCCCCACATTCTCCTGTACAATTTCCTGATTTCCTGATGCAGCAAAACTGCACCCAAACTGTGATGCTGCCACCACCATGTTTCAAAGTAGGGATAAGGTACTTAAGTTGGAATGTGGTGTTGAGTTTTGCGAACATAACATCTCTAACTTAAGCCATAAACATTCATTTATATCTTATCCCTCCACATAACAGCATTACATTAGTCTCCTGTGGCCTCCTAGTATTCTTTAGGGAATTATTTTAGAATTGTTCTTACCTGGAGAATAGTGATTTATCATTCAGTGCACAGTGTCCTTGTTCAGTTTTTTCTGGTTGTGGACTCCAACCAATGTAATCCTTAGCCAATGTAAATCCTTAGATATCTCACTGGGACACTTTAGTGGTAACCTAAAATATCCTACGCTATAGATTTGGAGTCATTGTTGTTAATAGACCTCTCCAGAGACAGGTAACAGTGGGACTCCTCTTGTACACTATCTCCCTGACAGTGAATTGGTAAAGTCCAAACCTGTCAGAAATCATTTCGGAGTCTCGTCCAGCCTAATGAGCACTAGCACATTTTTTAGGCCCTCAGAAATCTCATTTCACTGAGATATGGATGGCATGCATTGGGTCAACACCCTGGTTACCCTCCCATTTACTGAACCTCCTGACCCTCTATATCACCTACCAAACTGATCATTCTACAGGTTCAGCCAACAAAGGCATTTACTGTTGAACTTTATTACAATAAAATTCAATACAATGATCCATAACCATATACATGTTTGTGTTATTTATTTTATTGGGTTTTTATTTAGCTATTTGTATAAGTTAAATAAGGATCGGATCATATTTGTGGTCACATTTATGCAGAACTTCACAGAACCATAAAGGGTTCACAAAATTCCATGCAGCTGTGTATCAGGTACGTGTGAAACGGTGTGTACACGTGTAGGCAGGAGTACTGAATACTGAGGGATCTAAATCTTTAATAGAGGAAATCCACTTTAATAACTTTTGTATATATTATGTACAGATGCTACAGTATTTAGACACTAACCAAACATCTTTATAATCATTTTACTTTATTAATTTTTGATTAAAAGATATATCGAGCTGATTAAAAGCCTGGCGAAGAATTCTTCCTGTAAAGCACAGAGAAGAGGAAAGCTCACAGTCCAGGACAGTGGTGTCAATGAACTGGTGCTTGTTGTTGGGAATGTGAAGCCAGAAGTTCAGGAAAGCACAGAAAAGCAAAGAAACAGCGTTAATCTGAAACACACCAGCTGGCTTTTGAAAAAAGGAAATGACAGTGTTGACGTGGTCGGCCTATCTTTCTCCTAATGAACTCCTTACGTATGGCACAGATATCCAAATATTTATTGCAGCATTAGGCTTTGCAATATTGTAACTGCAAAAGGCTACAGTATGCCAAGAAGCCTTCTAATGAATCAAAAACCTGGGTGTCATGATGCATATCCCTAGGAAGAATAAATGATTATGGGCCATATTTATTGAGCACCACATACAGAAGTACTGTCTCTCAGTATGGCGTCAGGCCCCCACGTTTACTGATGGTAGATGTCTCAGCATGAAGTTGTAGAAGCTCCTAATGGCGTCCTGTGATAATCCATCCCATGCAATAAACCGTTCGGTGACCCTGGCACTGACCTTTGTTCCTCCACACATGGATGTGGCATTGGGGCCAGTCATTGTTATGGTTGTAATGTGCATGTAGTCTGCATCATACAACCAGTGGTGCTGGCAGTGACAGGATGACTCATGGAGGGGATCACTGCTCACTGAATATCCACAGTCGTGGCTGTTGGGTCACTTGGTGCATGTCAGATGGATTGTCGCTTCATCCCCTCCTTGGTTTCTGTAGGTCTCCGAGATCCTTCACGCCGCTGATGCGTGCCTTCTTTTATCCACTGCTGCCAACAGTGTGCTATGGTAGTATCTGCACGACCGGTATGGTGCACAATGCATCAATAAGACCATCCTGCTTCTCTGAGCCCCATGATGTGACCCCTCTCCAACTCTTCCAACTGCCTGAATTGATAGGTTGCTACCAACACAACAGCACAAGTAGGAATGGTAAGCACATGCCTCAGGACGACCTTATATAGTCAGACGTACAGCGATAAGGCCCGCCCTTGCTTACATCACATGCACGGCCCAATGTGAAACTTGAGTCATTTGCATGTTTCATGATTTCCTACCTAAGTTTCGTTTCTGTTAGTTGACTCCTTCTGGGTACAACTATTATTTAACAGTGTATATTGTAGTGCATATTTTGAAGATTATTTTTTTCCAATTTTGATTTTTCATCAGCTGTCAGTTATGAAGAAATGTTCTCTAAAGCTTTCAAGCTTGTGATGGCCTATTTGTGATTTACAGCATTGTGTGCTCTGAGCTCTGACACACACTTATCTTGATGTTTTACACACGGTTATTTCTTCCTCTTCTTTGTTTGCATCTCTCTCTCTCTCTCTCTCTCTTCAGTGGCTCACAGAGGGACAGAATAATAAGCATGAGAGATAAGGTCAGGCCAAACCCTTAGGTCAGCATTTTTTGGTTTGGACCTCCGACATGTACAGGACTGTTTTCGATTTGTTCCTTCTGAAATCTTTCCCTCTCCTGAGGATTCCCACTGCTTATCAAAACACCCCAGTCTTTCAGCCATTAGCCTGAAAAAGCAAACATACACACAACACTGAGACCGAGCAGAGGGAAGTCCGTCGGGTCAGTGGCCTGTCTGATAGGATAAATGTGTATCCTGTCAACCTTTCTGATCTCCGCACTGCAGTTAAGAAACACCACCAGGAACAATGTGCTCAACAACATAGAAGGCGATGCCTGAAATAGACGAGGGCTAGTTGACGTGCCCATCCCAATCAACCACAAAAATCCCAATCAACATAGTAAGAAACAGTGGGGATCTTATTTTGGAGTTGCCACATAATGTTTCCAGCCTAAAACGCTACGCTACTGAGCTGAGCTTGTTCTAGATGATTGAAACCAGACAGAATGAAAACATAAACAAATACAGCACCATTGCTTGGACCCCATTGGTCTGTATGTTGTCTGAATAGATCAGAGAAAATTTCTTAATCTGATAAAAAAAAAAATTACCATATGAATTTTCATATTTAATAACTAATTTTAAGGTTCCTCAACTTGGCATGCTAGCAAGCCTCCAGGAACACCTTTTGAAAAGAGCAGCTTGTAACGGTCACTTTAAGTGCCAGCATTGAGCGCATGTGTATGTCGTGAGCGAGAGAGGGAGTACGAAGCTAACGGTTTATAAGTACGGCACGCGGGATGGTTACGGGGGGTTTTGTAACCTGTATGTTCTGCTGCAGTGTTGTCTGGGATTGTAACCACGAGGTGTGGGTGCTCCCCTGCCCAATAAATGGTCCAGTACTCCGAACGGCTGTGTCTCGCCTGGATTTCTTTGTGGAGGTCGGGGGAAGCAGCTAACCCCCTGTTGCATCTCCCTCCTCGGGAGCCTTTACCCAACTACTGAGTGCGTTACAAGCTGATGAATTAAACTTGGTGGAACTCAACAGAGAGGTGCCATAGAAGTTTCATTCATTTGTTCAGTATTGTAAATTGCCCTTCAAAGTTCTATGTAGATAGTATGCGACTTTGGTTGTGGTGATAACGCCCAGTTATGACCATATGATTTGCAAAGAGCTATTTTCCGTTTTATTATGGTGAGGTCATCAATAATTTTATGATTGAGGATATATCACACAGCATGGCTGCTACTTATAGGATGCTGATGAGGTTGTGATGCTAATAAAGGTGGAACTGCTGCTCTCTTCACGGCACATGCTAAATAAATGTGGATTTTGTATTTGAAGGAGGAACAGCAGTGTTTGAGGTTCACGGTTTGTCAGTTACCCACTTATATATCATCATAGAAAAATCGTTGCACCCAGAATCCCAGCACCAACCAACAGGAATGACACTTGGTTGGAAGATTTGACATCATGGAACATGGGGGTGGGGGTGGGGGTTGTGGTTGGTGTGGCTCAGCAAATAACACCACTATCTGCCAGTGCGCTACTGTCCTATGTGGGAGACTGGCATTCAGTTCTGATGCTGCATTGGTCTACCTGTAATATGAATAACCTTGTAAGTCCCGCTGGACAAGAGTGTCAGCTAAGAGAAATAAATGTAAAGGTAACGCACATGATTTAGGCTTCACGCTTGGCAACACCGGATGGGCCTTATCACTGACTAACCTAACAGCCACGGTTGCTGACGGACATTCAGCGAGCAGTGATGCCTTACATGAGTCACCTGTCAGTTGCATGGCACAGGACTGCAATGGTGTCAGGCCAGACTGTGACTCGGAATGGCAGCAGGTCATCTTCAGTGACGAGTCCTGCTTTGTCTTAAAGGAGACAACCAATGAATCAATGTGTGGAGGCACCATGGTCAGTGCCAAGATAAACATTTGCTGTAACACATTACACATCTAGAAGACCTGGTGTAACTCCACCTCCACCCCTACCTCACATTAAGGAACCTCTATGACTCTTTGCTGAGTTGTCTGGCACGTTGCGATATCAAACACGGTGGCCTGATGCCATACTGAGAGACACTACTTCTGTACATGTAGCTCAATGAATATTCCCCATATCAGTCTAAATGTATCATCATTTATTGTTCCTAGTAACCTTTATCATACTTCCCAATAGCACTGCCACTTTCTTCTGGGTGCAGCTGTTGTTTAGATAAAGAGTGTAAATCGTCGCTGCCCAAAGAAAAACAAGTATCTCCAAAATGGCAACTTTACAGGGGAAGCCAAAAACCTCATTTAACTTGAATGGAAGTCAATGGAACCAGACGTCTTTCCAAAAAGTCTTGGGCCTTTTTTGTTGGTCCATTCGTCATGAGATTCTCGCTCGGTGTAAACAGCAGCTGGTGTGTTTAAATGATGCATAAAAGTAAAAAAGGACAAAAGTGGAGATACATGTTTTTCATTGGACAGCAATGATATGCTATAATATCCTGAGTATAAGTATTATGTATTAGTGAGTCTACTCAGCGTTTACTGCATTCTTTTCAGGAGAGTGTTTTTAAAAAAATCTTTTCCAGCAGTTCCTAGAAGTTGGTTGCCTCCACTACTACTACTACTCACAATTAGCTGAGCCCTGTTTATCTGAACTCCCTGACTGCTTCTCTGTGTACATTTTAACCCACATTATATCCACCATGGCTCTCTGTGTTCTCAGTGTGGCTTCGATGTACCATAGTAATCAGACACTGAGTAACCGTGATTATCTTATTGCTCCAGACTGGAGGATTGAAACTGAGTTTTAAGTGTTGTCATTACACTGAATATTATGACTGCAAGTTGTTTGTTGGGGCGTTGGCAATAAACTGCCAAACCGCGGGGACACGGTGCGGTAAGGAAAAATCCATACCATCACAGCTGTAGTTTGGTCTCTGGGGTGGTCGGCCTATTGTTCTGAGAACTCCAGCAGTTTGTTTGATTAGGTTGTTTTTAAATCTATTTATTTTTCGCAGTTAGAGCTCCTTGACAACTACACAACCATAAAGTGGTGATACTAGTGTTGAGTTGTCTTCTTACGGTTGAAGAATGGACAGAAACACCTGTGGATGTTTTCAGATGCGAAGCAAGAGTAAAGTTTAAATTTGAAAAATTGAAAAGGAATGAAACCTGTTTATCTGATGATAGTTTTGGTGCTCTACAGCTCTCTCCTACTTTCTATGGTGTGTGTTAGTGTGTGGTGTGAGTGGATCAGACACAGCAGTGTTGCTGGAGTTATTAAAGGCCTCAGTGTGACTGCTGGACTGACAGAAGTCCACAAACCACAACAATCCAGCAAACAGCATCCTGTGACCACTGATGAAGGACTAGAGGATGACCAACACAAACCATGCAGCAACAGAAGAGATATGGTCTCTGAATGTACATCTACAAGATGGACTTGCAAGGTAGAAGTGTCTAATAGAGTGAACAGTGAGTGTCTGATTCCAGCAGGTGTCTGATCCATTCACACCAGCGCAACACACACTAACACACCACCACCACAAATTTGGACTGATATGGGTAATACTTGTTGAGCTACACATGCAGAAGTAGTGCCTCTCAGTATGTAACAAACCGTTCGCCTTGGCCCTGACTACGGGGTCTCCACACATAGATTTGTTGGTCATCTCCAGCAAGAGAAAAGCAGGACTGAAGATGACCCGCTGCCTTTCTGAGCCACTCCATTGGTAGCATTGATGTTAAGGGCAGTCGTTGTAACTGTCTGTGTGGATGTATCAATCAATCAATCAATGTTTATTTGTATAGCGCTTTTTACAACCAACGTTGTCTCAAAGCAGCTTCACAGAAAATCAGTTTGTTATATAAAAGAAAAGGAAAGAAAAACACAAAGTTAATGTACAGACATTTGAGGGTGGGGGTGGGTGGGGAAAAACCGGGTCCAAGCCCCACTTGAGCAAGCCTGAGGCAACAGTGGCGAGGAAAAACCCCCTTGATTAAGGAAGAAACCTCGAGAGGAACCAGGCTCAAGGGCGGAACCCAACCTCCTTAGGTCGAACCCGGATGAGAAGAGAAAGACAGAACTAACAGGAGAAGAATATCTATTGGATCCAGTCTGATTAGATCCAGTCTAATTAGTCCAGGAGTGAGTAACTGCAAGATGGAGCCGACCCAGAGATAGAGTTCATGATCAGAGCCAGACGCAGGTCAGTGTAAATATAGTCCTGTCATGCAGTCATCTGCCAATAGCCCTGGCACAGGATGAGTTATGGAGGGCATCGCGCTACTCGCTGAAAGTCCACAATTGTCGGGTCCAGTGATAAGGCCCATCCTTACTTACGTCACATGCACAGCTGATCGTGCAACTTGAATCACTCACATGTCTCACTATGTCAAAACTACCCACCAAGTTTCATTCCTACCAGTTATTGTAATTCCTACTGGTACAGCTATTTGGACAACGTGTGTATGTATACATACATGGAGATCCCCTTCCGATACTGAATAATAAACTGATTCCAACACAATGTGATGCAAAATACCTTTTATTCATTTCATTGGTGTTTTAATGAAAGTAATATATTGCTTAATTTCAGTCTGTGTGTTATTCAGGACCTTTCCAGACTGCTAAAGAATACTTCTGCACATCAGTCGACCTGTACTCCTACAGATGCTAATGCTATAGTAGTGGATGTTATCGTAATCTGGGAGGAATCTACCAAAGAAGTGTTTTACTCTCAAACGTCTTTGATTAATATGTAACAACCACAAAAGCCCGCAGGGTGTTACAATGAAAGCAATGCTCGTGAACGAAGCATTAAGAGTAAATAAGCCGAGTTTTGTCTTCTATTTAGTTGTATCTGAGCTTTGTAAGTCTCTCCCCTCAGTGCATGAGACTGTGCCAGGAGGAGCATTAGAACACCAGTCACACAGCATTGCCAAGCACCTCAACACGACTGGAAGAACATGTTAACCATGTGACTAGGTGAATGCCCCACAGTACATCATTCCACCAAGCTGAGAGAGTACCATCCAGTCTGTTCCCAACTGAACACACATTTGCGCAAGCGGGAATTAGTCCCAGCCACAACACACACGACTTGCAGACAGTGTAAGAAACAAATATAAAAATACACACATATGTTTCCCATACAAATGCTCACTTACAGATTTTTGAGTTTTAGCAGAAATGTGCCTCAGCGTAACATTTCATCATTATAATTAACCCTATAAAAGCCATTTTCCAAAATAAGGCACCCGGGTTTGTTGAACAGCTGTAAGAGAGGTTGGAAAAATTAAGGGGTCATCTCCACTTCCTTCTCTGCACTAAACAGTACTGTGCAAAAGTCCACGATTCAGTCAAACCAGCCCTTAAATCACTTATTCTTGTGTCAGGAAGTTCTTGTTGTGCAGTATTTGCAAATTACAAGAGCCGTGATTATTATAGCCTTGATTACGGACAGTGTTGTCTAAACCAGTTGAGAAACTTGACCTAATAACACTAAACTTGTAAACCGCTTGTAGATGAGTGGCAGAACCTACACACCCATGCTAGACCACTGCACAGTAGCCAGAAAATGTCAGAAGAAAAATTGAATATGCTGGCAATTTGGGCCAACAAGGCCTCATTTTATAGGAAAATAATCGCAATTTTAATCAGAATATAGGAAAAATTTAAAAATACAATCCCCAGTGATGTACTGTATTATACAAAAAATATTCAGCAAATTTTACCAGACGACTAAAAATGTGTTATTTTTAAAACACTATTAATTTAAGATTTACTGGAGTGACACTTGAGTATGAGCCGTCTTTTCTGGAACTTTATAAAAACGTATTTTGTAATTGCCAAAGAACCCTGCAGCCTTTTCTGTTGTAACAAGCTGCAAAAAATGTTGTAACATGACGTTTAATTTAATTTGTCATACTTCGTCCTGCACGTCCTGCGATATGAGTACTGCACAGACACATGTGATGATGCTGAAATGAGGTCAAAAAGTTCAGACACACCCAACCAACTGGATGTTGTTGGTCATCATGAAAACTCTACAGGCTTTCACTTAACAGTTCGACCTGACGAGATGTGTGAAACAATAGACATCCTGACACACCACATCATGATTGACAGACGAATAGAATTCATCCAAAATTGCCTAGAAATAAAATTGTGTGTTACATCAGTCTTCACCGCAAGCTAAGAAAGCTGAGTTATCCTCCTGCAAAGTTCCACTTTGGAGGCATTTTTAAAAGGGACTGCATAATTCCATGTGTGCTATTTTATAGTTAGATTTAATTTATTCTAAGACTTTTATTCTAAAGTAAAGCGTTAAGATAAAAATACGGGCAACCTTCTATGAGCAGCTAAACTTTCAACTGCTTCTGTAGTTTACAATGCAGTGTTGAGGCCAGGAATCTGGGGTGGGCGGTCTGAGAACACCAGAAGCTTCTTTGTTCTTCTTTTTTATCTATTCATTTTCCTCAGTAATGGCCCCTTGACAGCTACATATCGTCAGCTTCTTGCAGAAGACGGAGTTGTCTTCTCACAGGAGAAGGATAAACCTTGAATGTTTTCAGATCTGGAATAAGAGTTTGAGTTTCTCCTCTCGTAAACATGAAGGCTGTAAGTACCATTTATCTGACGGTGACAGTTTTGGTGGTCTACCAGGTTTTTCTACCACGAGTTTCTTTTAACACCCTCCAGGAGCAAACTCCTGTTTTTTTCCTCTGATCTTTAGTCTTCCTTGCCCTTTCTTGTGCAAGTTGACCTTATATCTAATCTCCACAAAATTATCTCCTGAAAAATGAGTAACGTGAACTTAAAGGAGTCATTTCAACTGAAAATGAAGTAAAGGGGAGGTGGCCTCTGACTTTTGCACAGCACTGTACATGTATTAATACACGCCCTCATTATAGTTTATACAGCATGACTTGTCTTATCCTTCTGACATCAAGCCATGCTTCAGTGTAGTGAATGGGGGGGGGGGGGCGGGGGCGGGGGGCGGGGGGGGGTCTAGTTGATTTGAATCAGTCAAAGCATTTATGATTGTTACAGTTCACACTGTTCTATCACTCGAACCAAGGCACATCATTCCCCATTTGAGATGGAGCTGTTCCAAAATATCCATCCAGTTGCACTCCCAACAAAAAAAAAAAAATGCAGCCTTCCCAGAAATCCACAGCAATCAAATTTAGAAAAGTGGCCGGAACTAAAAGCACTCAAATGGGCTCCCTTCAGCCTGCATTCCATCCTGGTCCTCGGGATGTCCCTCATTTTAGTGAACTCAAGTGGATAGCCGGGATGTTCAGGCCAAGTTACTCTTCCTTTTCGTACGCCGACGCGTTAGATGATCAAATGGCCGTGTCGGTAAAGTCTCGTCTCGAGAACCCTTTCTGCAAAATAGAAATGAATATGAAGGAGGAGTGAGAAAGTATTGCATGCAATGGTTTAATATGTCTGTGTTTTAATCTAAGACACGCCCCCTCATTATGATACAACTTTACATGTTGCATGGGGCTACATATGAAATCCGAGCTACATGATCAGATGTGGTGGGAATGGGAACCAGGAAAACAAAAATGAGAAGAAAAATTAAAAGAAAGGTATAAAGTCATAAGTTAATATCTAAGGCTTGTGTGACTCACTCATTTTGTAATACTGTGTAATAGATGGATAGATTCTTTAATGATCCCAGAGGGAAATTCAAGGCATCCAGTAGCAGATATACACAGAAGTAACAAGAGAAGCACAAGACAGAGTGATACAGGTAGAGACAAAGATACACTATAAAGTATGAAAGTATAACAATACAGTCCTTAGTGTCTGTGTAAAGTCCTTCAGTGTCTCTGTAAAGTCCTTCAGTGTCTCTGTAAAGTCCTTCAGTGTCTCTGTAAAGTCCTTCAGTGTCTGTGTAATGGAGGTAGTGGTATACCATTTGCTGTGCAAAATAAGATGACAACTGATGTCAGCCATACATACAGTGCAAGTACGCAGTAATATAAATAATTTAGCAGTGCAGGATATGTAAACATTAGAACAGAACGGTAGAATAATAAAATATAAATAGGGCATTTAGGAGGGAGTGTGTGCAGAGATGGGGGTGTGTCCATTGGAGTGACCGGAATGAAAGAGTGTCACAGAGTTTTTCATCTGCTGTACTGAGAGGAGTTAAACAGTCTCATGGACTGAGGGACAAAAGACTTCCTGAGTCTGTCTGTGGAGCAGGACTGGGACAGCAGTCTGCCACTGAATGAGCTCCTCTGCCTGATGAACGTGCTGTGCAGAGGATGGTGAGTGTATAATTATAATACAGAAATTTGCATATTGGAAAAAAAAAACTTAAAGTTTGCAAAATTTTGATATTTTTTTTTAAATCTCAGCAAATAAATAGAAATGCTGCATTAATATTAGCAGGAAAATGCCATGTGTCAGCTTATTCTCTGTAGAGAACATGTTACCTGACTTTAATCTAAACCCAATTTAACTGGGCTTTTTAAAAATTATTTTAATTAACTATTAGTCATTAATGAAATTCCATAGTTTAATCCCTATGATTCAAATACAACATACCGAACGAGCAACAACCAGCATTTATCCAGACATTTATTTCTACAAGTGAACTCGTATAGCTGAAATGACACATGACCCATTTTTAACTCTGCCTCACCAGCATGCTTTTTATCAACAGCCCTTGAAGCCCCTATCGCATGGAAGGGTGACATTACACAACATTAAGACAAAAGGTGTTGGCTGCTGATCAACTGTGAAGATACCGCCTCAGCACTGATAGACATAACAGCAGTGATTGGGTGTAACAATGACTGGCCACTCCCTGCATTCCAGAGTCACATTCCACACACTGCACCTATCTGACCAAGGCCACCATGTGCCAGAGCACACAGTTTAGAAAACAGCTGCAGAGTACGTGGGAAGTACTGTTTGCTAGCCGCGAAGGAGATTTTAAACAGCTACAGTTGTTTTGATCTTCTCTTGTAAATTTGGCACGTGTTCCCATAGTGATAGCATATTCATTTTCAATTCAATTGAATTCATATTCAATACACCTATTTTAGGGTTTATGTTCGTGCTCATTATTATGTTCCCGGTGTACAAAGGAAAACAAGTATCTCGGAAATGGCAACTTTACAGGAGAGGCCAAAACCTCATTTAATTTGAATGCAGGTCAATGGAACCAGACATGCACCCTCACAAGCTATACAGGGCTGTTCTAATTATGAAATTTCAGACATTGTAAACAGCCGCTGCTGTGTTCAAATGATGCATAAAAGACAAAAATGGTACATGTTTAATTTCGCACAGCGACGATATGCAAAATGCATGGCTACTGAAAATAAGCTGCTAACTGTAATAGGATTTTACTAGAACACGATCTAGGAAACAGATCAATGGGAATATGAAAAGTAGCCACAAAATGTTCAGTCAAATAGAAAACCGACCATGAGAAGCTGAAACGTAAAGCTATAAATTACACAGGGACATTTCAGTGAGTCAACAGAGACAGAATTTATGGATCGTTTGTGCAAACCCGACTCATAGGATATTATAGTGTGCTGAAACAGAGAAAGCTGTTGTAGGTTAATCAGTAACAGGTTTGAGACAAATATTTGACCAACTGAGGAATGGGCTGATATGCCCAGCAGGAACCAAGAGATGAGCAAAGGGACAAAATGAAAACCACCTGACTCACAGACAGACATAAATATGACACTATCTGTCATCACTATGTCAATATATGCGCTATGAAACTCTAATTTCATAATATTATATTTTCAAAGATTTTTGCAGAAATTCTGATTAAATCAGTGTTCAGCTTCGTGCTACAAAGTCACAGATGAAGACGCAGATGTTTTTAATAGTGTCCTCATATCTGCCAAACATACGCCCTCCATTTCAGAGCTTCAGTCAAAGCAAGATTACATGGAGTAACAGGCCACTGCCTCCAGCCATTAAATTCAGGACCCCTTGCATTAAAAATTCTATTATATTGAACAGATATACACCAAGATTAATCTGTCTATATTTAATGATAAAGCTGACATTACATAACTATTTATTTCCCTTTCTCTGGCAATGTCTGTGCAGCCTGGAGCCTAGACAACAGCAGTGAAGTGTTCAGTCTCACCTGCTTGTAGTCTTTATGGAGCTTGCTGTACTGGAACATGTTGCCCAGCACCGTAGACGCTGCCTTGGCCGCTTTCAGCTTTCCTGGACTGAGGCACAAAAGGAAGTTGGAAACATGAGAAGCACTGGTGGAACAATGCATGAAACAAGTCAGCTAAATAATGAATAAGTCACATTATATGACCGTGCTGATATACAGTCTGAGAGCACTGGCTCTATATTCTTATATTCTCTATATTCTACAGTCAAATGCACACGTTTGGGAAGTACATGCTTTGTTGATTCATTGCTGTTTATTTGCAGAATGGAACATGAAAGACATAAAATCATGTTGTATTAGATTTTTTCCACAATGTTACACAAAATTCCAGATTTAAAATTTGTTCTCTGTGAATTTGAAGAAGCATACATATACACACATGCAGACATGCACACACAAAGAGACACAGAGACCAGCTGTAATATGATAAATGGCATATATAACTAAATGTTACCTGCTGTATTAAAAATTAATAACTTAAAAAATCAACAAAAATGTAGATGCATGTTTTTCTTTGATAGTGACTGTGTTAAATATACATTAGACATAGTATTTGATATCCTAAATGTCATATAGAGATCAGATACTGGATCTGAAAATCAAAAAAAATAAAATAAATGTTGATATGAAACATCTAACCCGAAACGTTTTGATGTGACACTGTACAGTAACTGGCTTCCAGCCCAAATCTGTTTTTTGGCATATGCAGATGGTGTCACATGGAATCTGATTTTTCACAGATGCATCTCAGTCCAGGCGCACAAATCAAATCCAGCACATTTGCGTCACTTGTAACATGACTACAGTAACTTTGTGCAAATACAGGGGTTGGACAATGAAACTGAAACACCTGGTTTTAGACCACAATCATTTATTAGTATGGTGTAGGGCCTCCTTTTGCGGCCAATACAGCATCAGTTGGTCTTGGGAATGACATATACTGCGTCCTGCACAGTGGTCAGAGGGAGTTTAAGCCATTCTTCTTGCAGGATAGTGGCCAGGTCACTACGTGATGCTGGTGGAGGTTCGTCCTTCTTGGTGGTATGCTGACATTACCCTGGATACCGTGGCTCTTGATACATCACAAAAACTTGCTGTCTTGGTCACAGATGCACCAGCAAGACGTGCACCAACAGTTTGTCCTCTTTTGAACTCTGGTATGTCCCCATAATGTTGTGTGCATTGCAGTATTTTGAGCAGAACTGTGCTCTTACCTGCTAACTGAACCTTCACACTCTGCTCTTACTGGTGCAATGTGCAATTAATGAAGATTGGCCACCAGGCTGGTCCAATTTAGCCATGAGACCTCCCACACTAAAATGACAGGCGTTTCAGTTTCACTAACCCCTGTAGGTTAGTGATGTCTGGACAAACCCGATCTGATTACTTCCAAGTAACAGTCATCTTAAAAGTTCTGAATGGAGAAAACCACAATTTGCCTTTATCCTGAAAACAGCTATAGATGCCCATCTTGAGTGAAGTGCTTCTGGTATATTTAGCTCAGTTTAATGTGGAGCAATTTTAAGGAAAAACTTCTGGGACAGCTGTGAGGTTTCAATAGGTTTGGTGTAGTCTCTACTGTATGCGCTGGAATGGGGGAAGGACTCCAGAAGAGTTCCAGAAGAATACAGAAGAAGTTGTACCCCACACACAAGCGAAGCCTGGCTCTATCTAGAACAGCTTTCTAAATAAAGACTAAGCTAGATTTTCTTCCAAAGACATCTGCAATGTTATTTCTAGCTGAATATGTACCGCAATGTAAGCCTGGAAAGCAGACTAGCTTATCTTCACAGCTAACAGTTAATCTACCTGCTGTCGTGTGACGTCTTGATGCCAACCAGCTTTGGCAATCCGTCGAAGAAGGTGATATCTCTTGCAGCCAGCGAGCTTGCAATGACCAGATTGTTGAGAATACCGCAGATGTTGACCACTACGTCACTGGAAGGCTCTTTCTGAAGCCCGTCACTAGGCAGCTTGGTCACCAGGATATTCACCACTTTGGTAGCTGCAGGGAGGGAAGAATAACAAAGGGAAAACAAGTGAGACATGACCGTGAGGTCAGCTGTGAGATTGATGGTAGTGAAAGTGAACAAGGAAGTAAATTCAACAGATGGAGAAGAGTAACTGTTTAGGTGGAGACATCTGAGAAAGGAATGGGGGAGAAGTGGTGGAAAGATAAAACTGAACGCAGGGAGGACAACACAAACGAGGGAGTGCATAGCATTATGTCTAGGGACAAGAGAGGGTG
>JAMWET010001328.1:460000-490000 GCA_024036415.1 Prochilodus magdalenae | reverse complement strand
GAGCTGGGCAAAGTGCTGTGGCCATAGTGGGCGTGATGCTCTGTAGAGCCCAGGCCCTCCTGCATCATCCAGTTGGCCATCGGGGAGGGCTGTCGTTGCAGTGTGTGCAGGCCTAGCGATACTGCTTCTTGCTCTGCACGGTTGACCTCTCTGGACTCCATGGCGTGCCCCTGGCCTGAGTAGTGCCCGCCAACATATGTGTCATCGTAGAGTGCGTAGGGGCGACCCACAACAGCAGGCATGGGGACGCCGTGGCTGATCCTAGTGCGCTGCGTCCCCATCTCCACAGCCGAACGGGAGCTGAATCCTCCGGCATACTGCGACAGCCGCGGGTTCTGAGGAAAGAGCAAGAGAGTACAGTGATGTAGCAAGGAACACTAAGCCTTTAAATGGATAAGCATTGTTCCAACTGCATATTCATTAACACATCTATCCTTAATTCTTTCATACACTGTAAAAGTGCAGCCTAAAAGGGTTTGTTTCTAGCAATCGAATACGTTTTACTTACTCCAAAAATGACTTTGAATAAAAGAATTGATGGTTCAAAGAAACTTTTTAGGCTGAATAGAACCAATTCATTTTCTTGTAACTAATAAGACTTTTTTTTTTTTTAAGGGTTGGATCTACAAAACACTTTTTACAGTGTATTAACCATTGCAAAGTTTAGAAAAGCCTAGAAAACATTGGCAAAAGTCACTTGCAAATCATATTTGAATGTAGATAGGTGAAAAGGTATCCAGTTAACTGATGATGAATTGAACTGAACTACGCATGAATTCACAGTAGAGTCTGTGTGCTGCTTTAAGCTTGTTATAACACCAACACAATTTAAATACAACTTTGCATGAAATGGTGCTCAAAGGCCATTCTGACAAACTAGCATGTGTTATCCCTTGTTAGATTTATTTAAAGATTTACATTTTTAAAGATTTTTAAAAAAGATTGAAATCCCTTGTTGATCCCACAGTGTGGAAATTTAGTCTCCACATTTAACCCATCCGTGAAGTGAAACACCACAAACACACTCAATAGTGAACACACTAGGGGGCAGTGAGCACACTTACCCGGAGCGGTGGGCAGCACTATCTACGGAGCCCGGGGAGCAATAAGGGGTTAGGTGCCTTGCTCAAGGGCACCTCAGTCATAACTGTAGGCTCAGGGAATCGAACCGGCGACCCTCCGGTCACAAGGCTGGTTCCCTAACCTCCAGCCCACGACTGTTATGCATTATTATATAACGTAGCACTGCATCCGTACTTCTCACAGATTTGACCGAAGCCATGATCTTTTCATGCACTTCACTTTCTCACTTCAGTACCCAGCATGCATTATATCTCTGAGAGGCCCTACAGCACTCAGCACATCCTGACTGCTAGCAACTGAACTACATGTTCATTTATCTGTGGTGGTGGCTAGCATTAGTGGTACAGCACTAGCCTCAAGTGGTCATCAATTTTTTTTTTTTTGTAAAAGTCCACCCCCATGGATCCACCCTAAAGCACTTCCCAGACAGCAAAACTGGTTAAAATCTGGCCCACATTGCCCATTTTAATGTGGCCCACTCGCCAGATGGGCTGACAGCACTTAAATATGTGGAAAAATAGTCCATCTCTGTTTTGGTAGCCAGAGATGCAGGGCCCACATATGCTCCATCTTTAGTTAGGGCCTATGCCTAAAATATGCAACCGACACTTTGAAACTCACTAGTCACTCTGCTGCTACCTTTTCAACTGCTGTCTCTGTCAGAAGTGGACTAGATCTGCTGTAGGACAGGTGGGCCAAATCCATGCTGTTAATATGTGGACCAGATAGCCAGTGCCGAAAATGGACCAGCAATGCCATATCTTGTCAGATGTGGGCCATACCCGCTTGCTACCTGGGTTGTAATCTTTTAATTTTTTTTCCACCTTAAAGTTACATTAGAAGGGGCATGTCTTAGTCTTTAAACTCTGGAATCACACCTCAGGGTTTCACTTTAAATAAGACACACTGGTAACACAAACTGGGTCTTCCCTAATTGAAGCAACTGAAGGCGAAGAGTCTTCATACCACATTAGAAACCCAGCCCTTCTGTCTAACTTACATCTACAGACTGTCAGATTATTTACACTTTCAACGAACGGATAAAGTATGGGGATGCAGTAAGATCACAGGTCAAAAACATGAACAGAAACTTCTAGATGAGAAACTGGAATGAAGCACAGTTCACAGATTTCACTCAAAGCCCTTATTGTAACAAGAGTAAAACCCACTCACACCCTAAAACCATTTGCCTTCTGATTACGGTGTCTGTTTTAGTTTGCTCCAAGTCCACGCTGGCACATCTCCCTGCTTTTCTGCTATCACAGCAGGAGTTAGCAAGGCCTCCTCTTGGCCGTTTGACTCATGAGGTCATGAGTTGGGAATGTTCCAGATGCGCCCTGAGCTCTACTCCTGAAGTCCACTGGAGCTGGACTTTACCTCCCAAACTCGGCTGTGGCGGGAGAACGTCAAATACTACACCAGCATGAAGAAGAGGCGCAGCCCTAAAATGCATCACTGTTATGAGATTGTTGAGTTTGCCATCCAGCTAACAAAATGCCCACGCCTAATGTAAGGCTTTTGGCTGAGGGCTATGTTCAGGATGTTACAGAGACTGTGTGGGGTTGACTGTCAGACAGAGGTTAAACTCAGCCATCGAACTAGATTTTCTACTAAACATTATTTTTTCCGACCGGAAAGGATCTGACTATCTCACACCGTAACTGAACTGTCCTAAAATACAAGCTATTCAAATTTGTTTGGCAGTTATAGCTCTTGTTAATGAAATACACTCATCATTAAAAGAATAGCTGCACAAGTAGCTGCACCAAGAAGAAATCAAAAGGACAGGAATGAAACTTGGTCGGTAGGTTGGTAGGTATTGTGAGACATGCAACATCTGACTGGCCCAATGGCTACTGCACTTAACACCACGTCAACATCACCTAAGACTGCAATGGTGTCGTGCCAGACTGTCATGGAGTGATCCAGAAATATATATTCAGTGACAAATCCCGCTTTTGTCTTGATGGAGATGACCAACAAATCTATGCGTGGAAGCATTATGATCCAGAAGGCCTGGTTTCACTCCACCTCCACCCTTACCATAAAATCTGAAGGAACTACGTGAGAATGTTCAAGCTGTATGGGGTTACTGTTATCACAGGGCACCATTAGGAGCCTCTACAACTTCATGCCGAGACATCTTGCATGTTGTGTTAGCAAACATGGTGGCCCAACACCATACTGGAATACACTACTTCTGTATGTGTAGCTCAATAAATATTGATCATAACAGTCTAAACTGATCATCATTTATTGTTCCTAGTAACCTTTATCTTCCTTCCAAATAGCATTGCAGTCCCACACTTCCCTGGGACCTCTGCTCTCACCAACTGCCTGGAATCGTATCTGGTTTATAAAGCAATCTATGCTGAAGACACTCCTCATGTAACTTTACACAGAATAGATGGGACTAACCTGCTGTATACTGATAAATCTGTCATTAGAGGCTGAAAAGGAGGTACTGGCACTTGTCATTCACTTTCCAAGGAACTAAACTGTCATGGTATGATTCACCAGCTTCTTATCGAATATTGTGCTCCACCTTAAATATTACAGCTTTTAACATTTACGGCTGAACGGTAAATTTGCAAAACAAGCTGTATAGGGAGGCAGCTTCCGCTCCCGGAGTCTTAAACAACTTCAATCCAAAGCTGCTAGTTTGCTCTGCACATTTCCGTCCAGCCAGTTTCTCAAAACCTGAACAGTACTGAGCAGCTTTGCTCAGCATTCAACACCGAAGAGTAAGGGAGGAGCAGTTCCACCTTTATTAGCAACACAATCCCAACTGTACTGTTTGGTGGTTGAAGCAGATCATCTTAAACTACACATTTCATAGTGAATGACTGACTGACTGAATGTCCAGATAAGCATGTAGCTAGCATAGATAACGTTAGCTACTAGCAAGCTAGCATAGCTAACTAAGTAGTATGAACACTTGACATGTTGCTTCTGTGTGATCATGAAACCTTGCTTTAAACCAGCCAATCAGAGCAGAGCTCATCAAATTATTTATGAGCTCACCAAAATAATGGTTGTACATGGTTGTAAATTGGTGTATTAAATCACATCTGGGCATTTTTCACTTTAACCAAAGAAGACATCATGCAACAATTTAAACTAGTGAAGAAAGGCACTCTATGGCATTTTTAACCCTCAGTGGTAACGTAAGGAAGGTGTAACTGGAAGTGTGATGTCATGTAACACTTACTATTATTCTGCTGCCATTGTGCATTAGTGATCTGGAGCTGAATCCAGCTGCTTGGCTGTGGTATCTCACCGCGGGGACACCGTCGTATTCTAGAAGACGAACACAATGACAAACACATCAAGGGAATGCTTACTTCATCTTCTCTTCGTGTCATGCTCACGTTTTGTTTTTCTTTATTTCACCCAGCCAAAACTGTACTATACTAAACCTGAATGACATATGACCCCGAAAGACACCTGATCCTAGTCTGGCTTGCAGCTCCTTCATTAAGTCCCTGCAGTCATGCAAACAGATCAGGTTTTCCATCAAGCCATGTGGATCCACAACCTACCGAGCTGTGAATAGTTAATTAGATGTCCACATTCCGTAAGAATGCAGACACAGCGTGCAAACTTGAAGACCCCGAGTGAGGAACGTGACTCATACCAAAGGGTGAAGTTGGTGTCGAAGCACTTGAATGCTTTGAAGCATGAAGTTGCGACACCCTGAAACCCCAGGCACACTGCAGGCATGTAACAAAGAGACAACTGACTTAGTCGGATAGCTTAACAGTTTTGAGAACTGGGTTGCAACTAGATATATTTACTTAGTTAGAGGACTGTGAGAAAGTGCTTAACGCTATTTGTCATAGTAGGAAGAGCTAGGAAAACATCAGAATACAGCCAAACAAATAGTTAACACCTTGCGTATAGGGAGATTAAATATGGCATGTTTTAATATGGTATGTTTCTGCAAATTCTGCTGCACAATTTTTAGTTTTTTTTTTTTTAGAAAACTACAGTTTTTAGTCATTTGTTTAACATATAGGGGACCAACAAAACATATCATTTAGAATATAACGTTCTTTTATCAGAATGTGTTCAATTCAGCAAATAAACAGTTTTAAAACAGTCACAGTTATGCCATTTAGAAATGTTAAGGGTTGGACAATGAAAACTGTAAAAACACCTGAGTTTTTAGACCACAATCATTTTATGTATAGTATGGTTGTAGGGCCCTTTTCACGGCCAATACAGCATCGTCAGGTTCGTCTTGGGAAATGACATATACGGCGTTCATGCACAGTGGTCAGAGGAGAGTTTAAGCCAATTCTTGTCTTGCAGGATAGTGGCCAAGGTCACTACGTGACGGCTGGTGGAGAGTTCGTCCTCTTGGTGCGTATGCGGACAATTACCCATGGATACCGTGGCTCTTGATACATCACTAAGCACTTGCTGTCTTGGTCATCAGATGCGGCCCCAGCAAGACGTTTTGCCACACAACAATCTGTCCTCTTTTGAACTCTAGTATGTCTCCCATAATAGTTGTGTGCATTGACCAGTATTTTTGAGACAGAAGACGTGCTCTTACCTGCCTAAACGGAACATTCACACTCTTGCCTCTTACTGGTGCAATGTGCAATTAATGAAGATTGGCCACCAGGCTGGTCCAATTTAGCCATGAGACCTCCCACACTAAAATGACAGGTGTTTCAGTTTCATTGTCCAACCCCTGTAAAGGATGTGTAATTTCTCCTTGTTTTCACATAAAAATCGAAGTGGAAGTAGAGAAGTAAAAGTATAACTGTGCTTTGGGCTTTAATAAATCTATTTATCAACAATCATTATTAAAAAGCAACTCAAGCAAAAGCACTATGATTTAATTATACCCCAAAAAGGACAGTAACAAGGAGAAATGTACTGAAGCACCATAACAAGACTGAATATACTTTGTTACAGAGACAGCAGCTCTAATAAATTTATTGTAATTAAAGTCCATTTGATACCATCTGCTCTTATCAATATTAATGAAACACTCTGGATCCCAATTATTTGCTACCAGTTGACCTTACTTAACCTGTGACTAAAACGTACCTAACAGCGTGTAACACCTCCACAAGCACCAATTACAGCTGGGGCTGGATTTGGCATGGACTAGACAGGTTTCTGGATGTAGGCCACATCAATGCTCAGACACTCTTACATCAAAGAATTGATCAGTTGGTCCAGATTTGGTAGATGCCTTCCCTGGCACAATTCAGAGGAGAGTTTCCTGTAGACTGGGATTTTAGCCACTGCTAGTAGACCCGTATGACTGTATGCTTCCACACACCTGCAGATTCAGCTACTTCCTTCGCATCAGTCAAGACAGTTATAAAGTCTATAAAGTTATACAGTTACTGATATCATGATTGCAGACATTCAGTGAGCAGTGATGCCCTCCATTACTCATCCTGTTAGTGCCAGCACCATTGGTAGAAGGCTGCACGACACAGGACTACATGGACATAGACTGTTGACCTCCTTTGTACTGAATGTAGGTTTTTAACATTTATTATTAATTCCTTTTATGAGGGTTTAATTGCAATACACTACTTGATGATCTCATTTGGACTACTCTGCAACTGGCCTCTGATATTTGTGGTTGTATTAAGAAGTTCCACCATGGTTCAGTAAGTTACTACACAAACTACTACACAAAGTAGTGTAAAGGTGCATCGCTAACATTAGCAAATATATGCATATGATGCTATTTCTTGAAGTATGACAGTTTTCTTGATATTAGATTTAAAAAATTGCAACACAGCGCTTTGTTTACAGTATTGCACTACATGGCAACATCATGCATTGTAACTCCTGTATCATGATATGCGTCACCAGGATCTTGCCTATGCATAGTTACCCTAATTTTATTATCATCGTCATCAGCACAATGTTGATTTTGAATTTGAGACCTAAACACAGATCTTATTTTTCAGCTTGTTCTTGTGATGTTAACGCATGACCATGTGAAGACTGGTCTGTGAAACTCCCATAAAGCCCAACCTTGACGCCTCTGACATTTAGGTGGCTATTTCAGGGTTTACAAGGTGACCACACAGTCACCACATTTACTGCTGCTGTTTTTTTTTTCCATTTTGAATATGTAGGAAATTCTTACACAGTGCAGCTTTAAATTGTGGATCTGCTACTTCTGTATGTCTAGTCAGATTGCTCTTTGAGAAGACCCTTTAACTTTTACCAAAGTCATGGCACCATTGTTTCACTAAAGTAGGTAGAGGCCTTGACCACTCTCCCATATCCCAACAGGCCTCTATTGTTCATCGTCTTCACTCTCCTCACTTGCCCTATTTTTATCTCTGCAATGTCTTTCTCCCCCCGCCTCCATTTTCTCTTTTATTTTCACTTTTACTCAAATCTCCTACTATTCCAGCTGTTGATTCCAGCAAAAGGCTGAAGCCACAAACCGTGGTGCATACGGGAACCAGCTGGCTCAGCTAAAGGCTGCAAACAAAAGGCAGGGAAGTGATCCAGGTCCCCAACTGCTCAGACGAGAAAAATACAAGCTGACAAAAGAGATCAAGAAGCACTGCACAAACGGAAAAAGCACCAAACGGGAGGAAGGACGAAGTCAAGTACGCACAAAAGAGGAAGACTAGCAAGCGGAGAGTGAGTGAAAAGACAAAATGCTCAGCAGATTTGCTGACTTTGGCGGTACATAGCACTATGCTTTCGGAATGCAGACAGATGGCCAGGTTATACTAGTAATCCTCATTTTTCAGTGAATCAAGATCCTGCACTAACCTACACATCTTTAGCACAGTACAAAAAACCTGGATAATTATAACGTCTATAAAAGTCGTTATTTGGTAGTAATGGTGGATGAGGTACACAAACCATGTGGATGAGTTTAAGTAGAGATCCCCAAGGTAAAGTTCTCCTCCAGTGTCAATAGAAGTTCCTCCCTTTAGACCTCCACTGGAGTAACAGTACTAAAGTATCTACCTTCAGATGTACTTAAGTATGGAGAGTAACAGTAGCATGATTTATTATGGCTCTAATGTCCTATTATCATTTCTGGATCAAAAGTCAATCAGCTCAGTGTAGGTGAAGAGACTCTAGTGTCTCTCAGTCCACCAGTCTTTAATAGGTTACTAATTAGTCTGACACTGATGTCTTCCTGAGTTACTGTACACCAACACACTACTAACAGCGCACTAACACACTACACTTACTGAGTTACTGTACACCAACACACTACTTACAGTACACTAACACATTACACTTACTGAGTTACTGTACACCAACACACTACTTACAGTACACTAACACATTACACTTACTGAGTTACTGTACACCAACACACTACTAACAGCGCACTAACACATTACATTTACTGAGTTACTGTACACCAACACGCTACTTACAGCACACTAACACATTACACTTACTGAGTTACTGTACACCAACACACTACTTACAGTACACTAACGCATTACTCTTACTGAGTTACTGTACACCAACACACTACTTACAGCACACTAACGCATTACTCTTACTGAGTTACTGTACACCAACACACTACTTACAGTACACTAACACATTACACTTACTGAGTTACTGTACACCAACACACTACTAACAGCGCACTAACACATTACATTTACTGAGTTACTGTACACCAACACGCTACTTACAGCACACTAACACATTACACTTACTGAGTTACTGTACACCAACACACTACTTACAGTACACTAACGCATTACTCTTACTGAGTTACTGTACACCAACACACTACTTACAGCACACTAACGCATTACTCTTACTGAGTTACTGTACACCGACACACTACTTACAGCACACTAACACATTACACTTACTGAGTTACTGTACACCAACACACTACTTACAGCACACTAACACATTACACTTACCGAGTTACTGTACACCAACACACTACTTACAGCACACTAACACATTACACTTACCGAGTTACTGTACACCAACACACTACTTACAGTACACTAACACATTACACTTACCGAGTTACTGTACACCAACACACTACTTACAGCACACTAACACATTACTTACCGAGTTACTGTACACCAACACACTACTTACAGCACACTAACGCATTACTCTTACTGAGTTACTGTACACCAACACACTACTTACAGTACACTAACACATTACACTTACTGAGTTACTGTACACCAACACACTACTTACAGTACAGTAACATTACACTTACTGAGTTACTGTACACCAACACACTACTTACAGCACACTAACGCATTACACTTACTGAGTTACTGTACACCGACACACTACTTACAGTACACTAACGCACAACACTTACTGAGTCAGCCCTTTTCCCACAGATCCGGACAGGTACGAGTTCCAGTCTGAGACTGTAGCCGGGTGGTGCTGCTAAATCTCTGTAAGAAGTATGAAAACCTTCGATGGCTTTATCTGGGGTTTTCTTTAGAAGATGAGTTACACTCACTGTTTGCCAAGAACCTTTATCTCAAACCCTCCTTTAGAGATTTCACATAGTAAAACTTTCTCCCACAGAAACACAACGATTCATCTGTATTATTAAAAAACTGGAATCACTTTTAAAAGGAATGTCACATTACTCCACACGCTGAGCTGAAAAAGGAAAGGACCGAAAAAAGTTTGGCAGCGTTTACACCACCCCCCTTAATCAGTCTCGGGGGAGTGTTGCTGTTGAGTATGTTTTCAGAACTTTTTTAATATTTCACTGCTATATCTTGGTTTCTGTTTGTTAGCTGGGGAATTCCACTGATCTTCTGAAGGCCAAAGCACTGTGTGAAATTTACAATATGTACCCTTCTGAGAGTCTTCCAGTGGCAAATCATGCAACAATCAACAAACAACAATTACCATATCTTAGTTGCAGTTAAATTCCTGTATAATTTTCCTATATAAAATGCACACACAGTTATTTAGAGAGGTTTGATGGGTAATGTACTACTGTTTACAGTAGTGATTGTAATCAGATGTCTGGAAGAGATTGTCAGTGCTCACTGACCTGTATACCAGCGTGCTGTTTTTGCTGGTGACCAGCATATTAGTTCCCATTGCCGCAGACCAGCACGCAAAACCTAATACCGCATATCCTGGTTTTGCTGGGAAACGGTTTTCCGGTCTATGCTGTTTGTTCTAGCAGGAAATACTGCTGTGCACACCCATTAACACACATGTCTATAGAACAGCATGATGTTGATGCTAAAAACGTTAGTACTGGCTACATTGCTAACAGTCTCAATTCTCAATGAATGTTTTTCTGCTTTTTGTATTATTGGTTGATTCAATTACAAATCTATCAGCTGTGGAAAAATGACTGTAGTGCAGATTAGGCCTTTATGGAATACTTGACACAGTAAAAACAAAAAGGAATTTGAAATCATGACATCATCAGCGAGAGCACAGATCCTTCACTGCCTATTTCTGTCTTTACTCCTCCGGCCTGGCTCTAACGTGCACAGGTATGCTGACTGAACATCACAGTCTCCTTTTATGGGAAGGTAAGGTCTGCTAGAAGATTCAACCTTTTATTAAATGTTAAATCCCGAAGACGAGGGTAAAGCACAGGAGATGGGTCTACTCAGAGTGAGCTTTCCACTCAAATCAAAACATCTGGTCTTCCTCAAAATGCCTCTGCATGACCAGGGCAGGCTGATCAGAGACTTACGGGCTGCTTGTCTCCGTCTGATTCCCAGTCCACTAAAGCGGAAGCCTTTCAGCCAGGCTAATCTCTACAATCAGTGTGAGGGTGTGCAATAGTCTCTCACATTCTTGGACAAATCTGGAACATTTCAAAACACATTTAGTGCACACGGCAACAATGCCATCATGGTTACTATGCACTTCTCAAAAAGCCATAGCCATAGAGGAACTGTTTTTCATTCCGCCAAGATCCTTTCAGTGCATGGTTCTTTAATGAGCTGTGTTTGTAATCGACACATGCAAATCCACGGAATGGAAAAGTTCTACAGAACCCAAAAGAACCATACGGCCGAGCCAAGAACAACCGTCACTCTTGAAAGCATACATGATATTCACAAACAGCTTTGCAGAAGGTTCAGCTGCCGTTCATCTACCCACAATGCACTCCTGAAAATTAGTTCCATTCAAGTAATTGGTCCTGCTTTACAGTCCATCTACCGGACCTACGAAGGCCTTCACATGCCTGAGTGGTTGGAGCGAATGTTGTCAACAGATTTCCAGAATCGAATCAATAACCTCAGGCCCAGAATGCTGATGAATGTCATCTGGGAATTCCTTATTGCAGTTGCAAAAAGAACGATCCGAATGAGCCAAGGAGTAATTAAAAGCAACACAACGAGAAATTCTCTGGATGTTACGCTAGTAAAGCTAGAAATGGAATCATAAATCCTACTGACAGCTAAATAACGAAGTGGGTAGCATTTTTTCAGCATCGTCTCAAAGTAGCAGTTGCCTGATGAATGCAAGCGAGCACTGCCTCATACCCGTCCCTTCTGTATCACAGCATGCCTATTCCGACAGCTCACACAGTCTTTAACGCCACGCACTTTCCTGCCCAAGCCTCAGTCCAAAATAGAAATGCAGCATGCTTCACTGATAACACGCTCGGGATGATGTGGCAGGAATCTCGCCAACTCAGGAGCCACTTATTCAGGAGAACTAACCACCCAACACGTCACGCTAAGCCTACGTGTGGGAAAAGAGTGACTGTGACTCAAACAAAGCTCTACTAGACAAAACAACATCATTAAAAATCCTAACTACAAAACTTCCTTTCTGGAAATCCAACCTCTGTCTCTTTTTGGGTTGGTCGTTCTCCAAGACTTCCTCACAGGACGCTGGAGACAGGATGCTGCTAAGCGGATAGTTGGGGGTTGGGGGGCGATTCTCAGTCCAGCAGTGACACTGTAAACTGTGATCCACTCACACCAGCACAACACGCACTACTAACACAGCACTAGCACCAGCTTGTCAGTGTCACTGCAGTGCTATGGATGATCCAACTGCCCCATGACACCTGCTCTGTGGTGGAACGTTGGGGGCTGTGACCAATAAAGAACTGGGTGAAAGAGTGCACCTATATTGGAACTGGAGCTGATATGATCAATGGGGGTATAAATAAAGAGGTATTTTTCATGAAGTGGTCACTCGGTATACGTTCTGTTGGTTCCCATTTGTGGCAGTTCATGTTTTTGAATGTGCGGTGGAAATTTAGATGGTTAAAAATGACCATATTTAAAAAAATTTACATACAAATGGAATTTTAGCACTGTGGACCAGCATCCACCAAACACTGTTTTCCTATCCTAATAAATTTGGTTTTGCACAACCGTCAGAGCACACATTTTAATTCTATAGCAGTTTTTAAATAATGCACTATATACATATACTAAATACGTCTGTGTCAAAATTATTGTGATGCATTTTTACGTATTGTGACAATATTTTTTACCCATCCCCCATTACTAATCTATTTACTAAATCAAATCTATCTAATTAATACTTGCGACTACCAGTATGACTCCACTCCAAGCATTTCCAGCATAATTCATGCCCACTCTAAAAGTGTACTGTCCAAAACCGCAAGCCCGTGGCCAAGTTCTAAAACTACAAGGCTAAAGCATTGTTCCCCTTTTGTGGTCTTGAGGCAGACTAAGATAAAGGCCAGGAAATGGGGTCAAAGTTCAAATTCCTATCATTCTTAGACCCTGGGGCTAGTGGACCCTACAAAAGCCATACCCAGTGCTGATAAATGTGGCCACTGCCACAGAAGTAAATCTGCCACAAACACTTATCAGGAACTGCGTCTTCTGTTTCGCAGGAAAAGGTCCACAGTGTGTGTGTGTGTGTAGTTAACAAAAGGAGGAGCATCACCAGTGGGTCAGGAGTGACCTAATTTCCATCTCTAAGCCAGAAAGAGGCAAGCGATACCCGATACCTGTCCAATAGGCTCCACACACACACACACACACACACACACACACACACACACACACACACACACACACACACACACACACACACACACACACACACACACACACACACACGCTGTGACCTAATAGACTGGATTGCTGTCCTACGTAACCCACTTTACACATTTGCATTCGCAAAGCCATAAAGATCCAATCCTGACTTGACATGCTTCCTAATAATAAAAGTAAAACTAACCGCTCTAAAAACACCCCCCTCTAAGTTATTAAATCTCCAGTCAAAAACCATTTTTAAATACAAGTTAATTTATGATTCTGCTTCAGGAAATTTAATTAAAAAGTATTTATAAATAAACATAATAAAACACCTTGTTTGGTGTTTAGTGTGTCCAACCTCTGGCTTTTTTACAGCTTCTGTTCTTTTCAGAAGACTTGCTTTGAGTTTTTCAAGGAAATCTTTCCATTTTGCCATACTTCCAAAATAGGTCTACACGATATTGGGGAAAAACCGACATTGCTAGTTTGTCCCGTGATATATATTGCAATACAAAACAATATTATAATAATATTCCGGAATTTTCACCAGATGACTTCAATATCGTTATTTAGAATACATTACTCGCTGTAAAATGATTGAGGGTGGGGAAAAAAGCTGAGAAATTCCTTTAACAGTTTTGGGTGAGTGTGAACCATGTTTTCTCAAACCCTAATGGTTTAAAACCATTGGTCAGTGCACCAAATACGAAAGCAGGTGAGGGCTGTGACTACTCTTTGCTGGTTTTTAACACAAAGCAAGATGTAGATTCTCCTCTGACATTGAAGCAGCTGTCGATATAAAATCATATTAGTTAGCATTTATTAGCCCTTTGTTGTGAGGGCTCTTATTTTGATGGGCAGGCCATTTGCTGAGGCCTACAGCAGTAAAAGGATTAGAGTATCCAGCAAGCTGGGAGAGCAGAGTACCAGCCGAAGCCTGAGTGGCAGTTTCCCTTGTATTGCATGCCGTTTCTGGTTATTCAATAAAGCTGAGTCCAGACCGCCTGTCCTGCTACAGGATCCCCACTAGGACTTCAACACGGTAATCTTTAGAGGTGAGCTGCATCTGTAATATCATATTGTAATACCCCACTGCGCTCAAACTGGCAACAAAATTGTTTTACAATTGATAAACATGTGACTGTAGATGATACACAAGCTGTGACTTAGTAGTGTAGTGTGTAGTTTTTCACACAAGTGTAAAAAGGTAAACTTGCTGTGATGCACTTCCAATAGATCTGTGTGCTTTTCAGCACGGCAAAGAAAAAGACGGGTTATATTCTCCATGCTTTCTTTTCTTTTTCGTGTAGCGCGTATATCTACGAACAAGCACCTGAAAGGAGTTTAGTCGTATTTACCAGTAAGCCATCTGGTACACACAACCTTCAGATAAGCTCCTGAACGCAGCAAAGCATTCTTGGCAAATGGGAAAGGTCTCTCTGTCTGTCGGTCCCAAAACCAAAATGTTTCCACACCCATGATTTAGCACCATTGGGAGAGCATAAAACCTTGTTTTCTTGGCTGCTACTGCTCAGATGACTGTTTGACTGCTGCAGCATCATTACTGCTGAAGATGAACACAGGAATGCAAACAGGGTGTTATTTGGGGGGTCTGCAACAAGAATGCATTGCATGCTGTCCCTTACTGCTTTGGAGGTTCTGTGAGGAACTGGAAAATAAACCCCACATGCTAACATCAGTGACACTGGATCGTTGGCTATTGGGTCAATGCTTCAATACAAATGCATGGACGGGAACAGCCCTACTTCACATCCTTTCAGACCCATAGCACAGAGTTGTCTTCTCACAGTGGAAAGATATACTCAAACATCTGCGGATGTTTTCAGATCTGAAACAAGAGAAGACTCAAAAAGTCGAGTTTATTTGATGGGGCAGTTATGGTGATCCTGTATGGCTGTTCCCATTTTCTATTGTTAAAGTAGTGTTTATCTGACAGGGCATGAGTTTTGGTAGTCTTGCATGGTTGTTGTAAGTCCCATTTTCTCTAATATCTTCTAATTAAATAATATTAATAATAATAAACAAAATATAAAAATAAATAACTAAAAATCTAATAATAATAATAATATTTAAATTCCGACATTCCCATTCCTCAGGACAGGTGTTTATGTTCCATTTCATTATGTCATAACTATACTGAATAAACTGAATAAACTTGAAAGGCTGTGTATGAAACACATGCAGACTGGTCTCTGATTTTTGCACAGTATTGCAAATAGCTTGGGAAGACCATTCAGAGAGTAGTATTCACACAGATCACCACACTGAAAGAACTCTAAAGCTTAATGGGCTATATATTACTAACACCACAATGGGCTCTGGAAAGCCGTAAAGCAAGATGATATTTTCCCACAGGCCTAAAGGCTTCACACATCCCCCAAAGAAAAGCAGTCCCAGCTTTGATTCCATTATATATGAACTATATATGACTATTTATTCATCTAAACAACAACTTTGCAACAACTGTCTACAGCTTAGACACTGCACTAGTGATTGCTGGCTCTTGCTGGCATTCGGAGTTCCATTTATGAAAGGACGGTGCACTCACAACTTCAGAATTAGGAACGTGTGAACAGATGACCACTAGCTAGCCTGAAAAGCGGCTTAACTAGTAGCGTAATGGTAAACCAGTAAGACTGCTAAACACGGCTTCTCTTCAACTCTGACCAGCATTTCTAGATCAAACACTGTATTAAGCACACCTCACCTCACCGCCTAAAAGATGTCTCACCTGTGTCCTGTATTCTCTATTGTGTCTGAAACCCTTCCTCAAATATTTGCCCAGCAAACAATGCAGCAGCCTGTGACACAATGGCAATATTACAGCCTATAGACACAGGCAGTGTCCTGTTTAAGTAGCTTGTGTGTCCGATATGTAGAGACGCTACCTCCCTGTACTAATCCCATATGCAAGCTCCTACGTATCGGAGCTCTGAGAGCTGAGGAGGGTGTATGAAAATGTTATGACTGCAATATAATAATAACTTAGATGAGGAACAGTCATCCAGTGTCATGTCGAAGTCTGCCAGCACATACTGTATAAAAGCTTCAGCGCTCTAACTGCCAATTAGACTCCTCTATTCTCTGCTATAGATATCTAGCACAGTGCTCTACAGCATCGTTCATACTCAGATTTAATAGAAGTCTATGGTAATTTTATGAAATGGGGACAATAAAGGGGACATCTTCAGGTTTTTTAAATCTAAGGTTCAGATCGGATTTCTGATCATCTCCATGTTAGATCTGTCTTGATTCGTGACGTTCAAACTCGTACTTTTTTGAGCTATATCAAGGCATCTAGCTAAGGCATCCTAAGGCTACCTGGTCTACTATCACCCTACACAGGACCCTGCTGCTTAAATGAGCTTTTAGGAAAGATGTGAATTACCCAGCGAGGACACTGATGATGCATTATTCATTGCCTGGGGTGCCAGAATGTAATCGCTGCACCATTTACAAGCTGGTGCATAAGACACTGACTTCAGGATTGTAGTTTTAATGCTGGTGGAGTTTGTAAACCTTTAATCCCAACAGGCTGGGACAGAAACAGGACCCTCTCGCACCAGTTTTCTTTCTGCGTGTTCTGCTGACCGGGTGACTATCTTCCAGTAAAGGTTCCATTTGCTTTCTCCCTGCTGAACAAAAGAGCTTAGACCGGCATGGCATTCCTACTGGTCCTTGCTGGTTTATGCTGGCTAGTGCAGGTTGACCAGCAAAAACTGGCTCGAATCACAACAAATGAAGTTTGTCAGCAGGGATAGAAACCAAAACACAACCACACATCAGACATACACTGTTCTTAGAAGGCTGAGAAATCTTCCACCATGTTTATGTTGACACAAACCCGTGGAGCATGCTATACTTGTTTCTGGAAGACTGCTGATAAATCTGGATGATACTGGACAGAGTTTTTTAAAGGATGGTGATCAGCCACAGTTTTATTTCTAATAATTAACACGTCTTGACTTGGCTGACTGACTACACATGGTGTAACTGACCAAATTTGAAACTATTTCTTTAACAACACAACTTGAGTACACCTTTGTTTCCATTTTGCCACATTTTGGGAGACTCCAGACAAAAGAAACGGGCCTATTAGGGAGCCAATTATATATCATGGCTGTCCAAAGAAAAACATGCATCTCCATTTTTGTTGATTTTTACTTTTATCCCTTTTTTGATCACATGAGCTGCTGTTTACACTGTTTGGAAATTTCACAAAGAATGGACCAACAGAAATGGCCCAAAACTGCTTGGAAGGACGTCTGGTTCCATTGATTTCCATTCAAATTAAATAAGGTTTTTGGCCTCTCCTGTAAAGTTGCCCTTTTGGAGATACCTGTTTATACCAATATACTCATGGTGCCTATTTATTATTATTATTATTATTATTATTGTCTCTGATATCATTTTATTAATATCCTGTTGTATTTATATCGTTGCAGGTTTAGTCACTGGTATGTATCAAAGGGTGTAAAATTAGAAGGAACACAAATGGGTTCAAGGGTCAGCTTTAGCATGTATGTATGTAACTGGGTCAAGACAGGGAAATAAAACCTTCCAGACTTCCCGGTGAAGCCCGGGATCTCGTTATGAGGTGCAGGTGAGCTGCTACATGTTCTCCTGTATCTACACATGCAGGTTGTGCTTCCCCTCTTGTGCCTCACCTGAGCTGACGGATTGAGTTCCAGCTAGCCGCGGTAGGGACGCAGCCTTCTCGGCCAACCGCTGCTGGACCTGCTGCTGGACCCGCTTGGCTTTGGTCAACTGATCCGCCCCGAGCTGCTGGTCGGACGGTACCGCGTAAGTGGTCACCGACGTGGGGGGCTGTAAGGCGGAGAAAAAGAGGCCCTCAGTGGCGCTCATGGTTCAACCGGTCTGAGGAAACTCGCTGCAGTCCAGTAACGAGTGAAATATTCCTTAGCAAATATTCCAAAAGCAAGAAATTCCGTCTCTCCGCCCCCAAAAAAGACTTTATCCGTGGAGCAAAAAAAAGATAAAAAGTTTCCTTGGCCAGAAAATCGAGCAGCAATTTAATCAGGCTACACTGAAACACTGTCGAGCTGAATGGAGAGCTGTGGCTCACTAGGCGCGCGCACGTCTGCAGGCAGCGCTAGTTATTGCCATCAGCAGCACAGCGGGAACGAAGACTGGGTGGGCGGGGCTTGAGCCAGGCGTGGGCGTGTCCTCCGCCCCTCCACAGACTCATCTCAACCTTGGATAACTTTTTTGCACAATGCAGTTATTCAGTAACGGAAGCGGTTCGTACTTACGTGAAGCTCGATGACTGTCCTCAGTGGACTATAGTGACCTTTCCAGCACATTCATTTCCTACAGCATGCTCAAACAACGAAATCAAGCTCACAGGAATCAGTTTGTAATCACCCACCATCACAGAACACTTGCTTCTCTTCTCCTCTGTCCCTGAATCTAAGAACGATACCTTCTTCTCTTTCTTCCGCGCCCCTTTCTCCAGCTTTTCGCTGCTTGGTTTCTCTTGCTTTGTGTCTGGGTTGCTTTGTGAATGGAGTGAGAATAGCCGAAACTTATAAACTCACAGACACTCCACCCAACATAACCCAGCCTTACCTCATCCCCCTTTCTGATGCCCCTTCTATTATTAATCCCAGAACATAAGGGAAGAGGTGGAGGAGGAGGAGTAGGAGGGAGGTGGAGAGACGGGAATACGTCAGAACAAAGAGTCATATTCTGTAGAAAAACTCCACCCCAAGCTGAAAGATCAGAAACAGGGAAAGTCTGCAAGTGCTGCAACCGCAGGAGTCATTTCACTGTAACGCCCCAGTGCTGACTGACCCCTCTGGCCTTCCTTTGCACCTCTACCCCAATGATTCAGAAGGATTTTCATCTCTGTCCTGCAATGTCCTTTATCACCAGCTCTGATGCTTCGTGCCGTTCACAGGCAGAAGGAAGAAAGAAGCCTTTGTCCAGGATAAAGGGCCACTAAGTGGACCCCTGTACTCAGCACTGGAGTCAGACACACCCAGCACATCAATGCAGCAAGTCACTGAAGCAGTGGCCGGTCAACGTTCCTTACAAACCCTCGGCATGATTCACTACCCTGAGAACTTGTTTCATAAGCGTCCTTCTCTTCAAGTTCATTTTAGTGCAGAGGTTTACCTCAGAGCAAGCTGCTCTTTGGGCACGAAAAGCGCATTATCAGCAGAAATGGGTACCCTGCTAAAGAAGGTTCCTCAAAGGGTTCTTCAGCGATGAGGCATTTCAGAGGCATTACACTCTTAAGTGTCCGTTTGCATCACCATCTTTGTGAACATTTCAGAACAGGTTTCTCTAGAACGGATCAGTCGCATCAGCCCAATGACTGTCCATTGTTTATCCTAATTGATTAATGGATTAAAAATTCTATGGAATTAATGGGAGAGTTTTGTGTTGCTTATGCTTCAGTATAGAAAATCAAACAATCATAACAATAAGGGACCACTTTTTGGCACCATACGTGACCGATCTCTCCAACAAGCTGAAGTTCAATGTAAGCATGGCTCTTTATAGAATCAGTTCTTTTACTGAAGAACCCTTAAGCCATCCTTAAGTGTCAGGTGTAAAGCAGCCACAACCCTTAAAGGTAGGCACTGTTTCTTCACTGACATACTGTCTGAAATAAAAATATAGCCCAAAGGAATATATATACAGAGTAGGACATATTAGGTCAAAGGTTGATCAAAGGAATCCTGCAAATCTGCAGTGGAATTTTGTACTGCGTTCAGCATCTGTCAGCATAAGAACCAGTTTAGGCGCTGTAGTTCTGTTCTGGTTTAGGTCTCAAATGAAAAGGTGAAGCTCAGTATACACCCACACCCACACATTAGCCTAATGGCAATAGCCTTTGAACTTTCAGATGTAGAAAATGAGATTATTGTTATCACGCTTTTTTGGTTTTAATTTGCAATACATTTACTGTAACGATGGTTGGTGTACAGCAGCTCAGTAAGTGTAATGTGTTAGTGTACTGTAAGTAGGGTGTTGGTATACAGTAACTCAGTAAGTGTAATGTGTTAGTGTACAGTAACTCAGTAAGTGTAGTGTGTTAGTGTACAGTAACTCAGTAAGTGTAATGCGTTAGTGTGCTGTAAGCAGTGTGTTGGTGTACAGTAACTCAGTAAGTGTAGTGTGTTAGTGTACTGTAAGCAGTGTGTTGGTGTACAGTAATTCAGTAAGTGTAATGCGTTAGTGTACTGTAAGTAGCGTGTTGGTGTACAGTAACTCAGTAAGTGTAATGTGTTAGTGTACTGTAAGTAGTGTGTTGGTGTACAGTAACTCAGTAAGTGTAGTGTGTTAGTGTACTGTAAGCAGTGTGTTGGTGTACAGTAATTCAGTAAGTGTAATGCGTTAGTGTACTGTAAGTAGTGTGTTGGTGTACAGTAGCTCAGTAAGTGTAATGCGTTAGTGTACTGTAAGCAGTGTGTTGGTGTACAGTAACTCAGTAAGTGTAATGTGTTAGTGTACTGTAAGTAGTTTGTCGGTGTACAGTAGCTCAGTAAGTGTAATGCGTTAGTGTACTGTAAGTAGTGTGTTGGTGTACAGTAACTCAGTAAGTGTAATGTGTTAGTGTACTGTAAGGAGTGTGGTGGTGTACAGTAACTCAGTAAGTGTAATGTGTTAGTGTACTGTAAGTAGTGTGTTGGTGTACAGTAGCTCAGTAAGTGTAATGTGTTAGTGTGCTGTAAGTAGTGTGTTGGTGTACAGTAGCTCAGTAAGTGTAATGTGTTAGTGTACTGTAAGTAGTGTGTTGGTGTACAGTAGCTCAGTAAGTGTAATGTGTTAGTGTACTGTAAGTAGTGTGTTGGTGTACAGTAGCTCAGTAAGTGTAATGCGTTAGTGTACTGTAAGTAGTGTGTTGGTGTACAGTAGCTCAGTAAGTGTAATGCGTTAGTGTACTGTAAGTAGTGTGTTGGTGTACAGTAGCTCAGTAAGTGTAATGTGTTAGTGTACTGTAAGTAGTGTGTTGGTGTACAGTAACTCAGTAAGTGTAATGTGTGTACTGTAAGTAGTGTGTTGGTGTACAGTAGCTCAGTAAGTGTAATGCGTTAGTGTACTGTAAGTAGTGTGTTGGTGTACAGTAGCTCAGTAAGTGTAATGCGTTAGTGTACTGTAAGTAGTGTGTTGGTGTACAGTAGCTCAGTAAGTGTAATGCGTTAGTGTACTGTAAGTAGTGTGTTGGTGTACAGTAGCTCAGTAAGTGTAATGTGTTAGTGTACCGTAAGTAGTGTGTTGGTGTACAGTAACTCAGTAAGTGTAATGTGTGTACTGTAAGTAGTGTGTTGGTGTACAGTAGCTCAGTAAGTGTAATGCGTTAGTGTACTGTTAGTAGTGTGTTGGTGTACAGTAGCTCAGTAAGTGTAATGCGTTAGTGTGCTGTAAGTAGCGTGTTGGTGTACAGTAGCTCAGTAAGTGTAATGCGTTAGTGTACTGTAAGTAGTGTGTTGGTGTACAGTAGCTCAGTAAGTGTAATGTGTTAGTGTACTGTAAGTAGTGTGTTGGTGTACAGTAACTGAGTAAGCGTAATGTGTGTACTGTAAGTAGTGTGTTGGTGTACAGTAGCTCAGTAAGTGTAATGCGTTAGTGTACTGTAAGTAGTGTGTTGGTGTACAGTAGCTCAGTAAGTGTAATGCGTTAGTGTACTGTAAGTAGTGTGTTGGTGTACAGTAGCTCAGTAAGTGTAATGTGTTAGTGTACTGTAAGTAGTGTGTTGGTGTACAGTAACTGAGTAAGCGTAATGTGTGTACTGTAAGTAGTGTGTTGGTGTACAGTAGCTCAGTAAGTGTAATGCGTTAGTGTACTGTAAGTAGTGTGTTGGTGTACAGTAGCTCAGTAAGTGTAAAGTGTTAGTGTACTGTAAGTAGTGTGTTGGTGTACAGTAGCTCAGTAAGTGTAATGCGTTAGTGTACTGTAAGTAGTGTGTTGGTGTACAGTAGCTCAGTAAGTGTAGTGTTAGTGTACTGTAAGTAGTGTGTTGGTGTACAGTAACTCAGTAAGTGTAGTGTGTTGGTCTATCTGTACTGAAGTGTTTCCATTCTGGGGGTCTTTTTATTTTAACTCTACATCATTTTAAAGTCTTTACCCTTCTTACCTAAGTACATTTGAAGCTAAGTACTTTAGTACTTTACTCCAGTGGAGGTCTAAAGGGAGGAACTTCTCCTTTTACTGGAGGAATACTTTACCCTGGGTATCTTAAACACAGTTTGTGTACTTTGCCCACCACTGTGAACAATTCTAATCAGGTTTGTCTAGAATGGATCATTGCACATCAAAGCCAGTGGTTTTATGGTTTAAAAAGGAAACAAGTCAGTGGAATTCCCTTTTAAGATATCATGGGCTGGTTTCCCAGACAGGGATTAAGCCTCATCATGGCTATATTTTGCTTCCAACGGACAATCTGCAATCAATACGTGGTGTTGTCCAGGACTAGGCTTAATCCCTGTCCAGGAAACTGGCCCTATGAGGCAATTTCCGGACAGAGATAAAGTCTAAGCTTTGAATGAAATCTGCACATCGAATATGTAGTACTAGACTTAATCCCTGTCTGGGAAACGGATCCAAAAAAGGTAATTGTAATTTGCTGTATGTTTTCATACTCCAACTTTTTGCCCTTCTTCTGTTGTGACAATATTCTTTATTCTTAGTCCAGGCTTTGGTAGGATGTAGATACATCAGATACAAAAGAAATCACAACACAAATGTATTATTTGTAAAATACATTTAATCCCTAAGTATTTGGGCAACAAAACCGAACCAAATCTATAACTGGTGAGTCGAGGCAGAGATTTGAGTCAGAGTTGGCAGGTTGGGTCCTGCTGAATGGAAAAGCAAGGTCCTTCAACGGTAGAGTTTTTGAGAATCTCTAGTTTCAGTTTATATGACTGGTACTGGGGGATCCCCAAAAAGGCCGGCACACTAACTAAAATCTCTGCTCTCGCTCTTATTTTGACAAAGTACCAGAAAAAAGATATCACAATAAAAGGCATACGTTGCCTTTACATAGTCATTAGTACAATAATATATAGCTGTACATATTACAAGACACTTTTCAGCATATCAGCATAGGCATTATGCGTTAACAAGACAGAGGTTGCAGATTGCATGTAGGAAAACACAACATGTGTGGTGTGTGTGCATGTGTTGGTTCATGTGAGATGTGGTCAATTGAAGGAGTGCATAATCATCAATTAGTGAATACCATGTAGGTGTAACTTCCCCAAAGCCATCCTGGAAGAGTTTCCCCAAAAACACAACCAAGTGTTAAAAGCACCTTGGGGATTACGCAATTGGGGAAACTGGGTCCATAAATGGCATTTGGGTGACACCCAGTGGACAGCAGAGGTATTCCAGCAGCTGCCGCCACCAGGAGTGGCAGTGAGGTTTTGAGTCAGAGCTTGTCAAACCGTCCTCTGATCCCCAAATCAACTAGACCATTTCCAAAGGACTCTACTGTCAACACATCATACACACACTCACACATCAGAGCCTTACAGTATTCAGTATTCATGACGCATTACAGCTATGACATTACATCGTCAAGCAACTCCTAGCACTTTAGGAGATTTGGCAAAGAGGCGTCATTACCAGGATTTTAAAAAGAAAAAATAAAATTAAAAAAGAAAAAAAAAAAAAGTAGTAAAAACAAACCATAAAGAAAAAAGAAAAAAAAAACACCTATCATTCATTTTTTCTAAAGCATAGCATTCCAGCGAATGGCTACAGAAGATAGTGTACAATATACGAGTAGGAAATTCCACACGGAATCAACAGGACATTCTAAATATGCAGTCTCGATTTTTATTTACGGGTTAGAACATTCGGTGAATAAGGCTGGGAGGTGCGTATAAGACCTCGCTATGGCTTGGGTTAGTCAGAGCGTGGGGATGGCCTGCGTTTGGAAGGCAGGGCAAAAGCGTAGCATGGGACTCTGCAGGTTTCCAACCACCCTCTGTGAAGAGCATGCAGGGAATTACGGCTAAGAGAGCTATTAGAGGACATGTAAAGACTTCCTTTCTTCTAAAAGGCTCCATTCATTAGTGAAGATCTCAGAACATGGGCATGCTTGCGATGGCTATGGGGCTGGCAGTTGGCTGGCCCGTATCAGATGGCCCAGAGGAAGCCAAGGCTATGCTGCGTTAAGTACTGAGGCTAACACCAAGGTACGAGCATGACATTATCATTTCCAGTATGTTTTACGTTCCGACCTTTTCTCTTTTCTCAATAACACTTGTTTTTCCTTAGTGATGGATTTCAAACAGACAAGCATACATTTGGAAAAGAGAGTCTGTTCAGTATAGTATCCATGCTGGAAAGTCATATAGGGCTGCAAATATATACAGTTTTTTTTTTTTTTTACATATACATATGAAAAGGAAAAAGGAAACATCAATCGTAATACATCTAACTGTTAACAGAGGAAGACTACAGAAATCAGGATAGGATTTAAATATCCAATAAGTGTATAATTGTGTATGTGTGAGTGTTTGTGTGCATCCAAGTACTGAGTGTCACCGTCTGCCATTGTGTACACGATCAAGGTTACCAATAAGTAGCTAGTACAAAAAGTACGCAGCCTACACCACTTCAGATGGGGACATTCATGACCGGACTGTGGTTTCATAGCAACAAAACACACTAGGGAATTAAAATCATTTGTTCCATAAGACAAACTGACTACATTAGGAAAATCATGGTAGATACAAAATGAAATCAGGAGTATAGCTTCCCTTCACTTCATTGGCTGGTGTCATCAGACGCCACACCCCCACAGCCCTTTTCTCCCAAAGCACTTTCAATACACGGGGCTGTTTCGGATTCCGCAGCAGAGCACCATGCTGAAGATCATCTCAAAGATCTTTCAAAAAGAAGAAAAATAGAACAACAGTAGCATCAAGACGAGCAAAACACGAATACAGAACACTCACTGGACAAATTAGATACATACACCTTGTATCTACACTCAATCCAAGTAAATTATATATACACACACACATTTACACACACTTACCATGATGACAGCAACGACCAAGGCAGCGATACCAATCAGGTAGATCTTATCTGTGAAGAGCTCATTGATTTTGGTGTGACAGCTCTGTAAAGGGTAAGACACCACAAACATCATAGTCAGTCAATGTCCAACATCAGAGTTTTCACTGAGACTCCAGTTCATGCATTTATTTAATCTAGGCTAGATTATTGCAATGCTCTGTTCCATGATCTACCCCTTCAAAACACTTTGCCTTCTGCAGTACATTAAAAACTCCACAGCCAGAGTCTTAGTCTGCGCACATCACCCCCATCCTTCTTCAGCTACACTGGCTACCAGTTACAGAGCGCATCCACTATAAGATCCTCCTTCTCACCTTTAAAGCCCTACATGGACCAGCACCCACCTATCTGTCAGCCCTCCTACATCCTTACGTCCCATCACGTAAGCTAAGGTCTTCTGACTCTGGTCTCCTAGCTGTTCCTAGGTCCAGGCTTTCCTCTATGGGTGGCAGGTCATTTAGTGTTGCTGCCCCCACACTCTAGAACTCCCTACCTTCATCTATTCGCACTTCACCCTCTCTTTCCATCTTCAAAACTCACTTAAACACTTATCTTTTCTCTAAACATTTTCATTCTTCATGATTAATTGTCTTTGTTTGTTTGTTTATTGATTATTGTGTTTGTAAAGCATCCTTGGGTTTGTGAAAGGCGCTATAAAAGTGTAACCCATTTTTATTATTATTATTATTATTATTATTATTATCAAGCAACGCTTTTAAAGAACAAAACCTTCTTTCATGTCTTACTCTGATTTCATTTTTTCTTTTCAAGAAATGTCCTCACCCACCCTAACAGGACAATCTGACAGAAACTAAAAACACCACAACACAGAACACTTGAAACCTCGATTATGGCAGTCATAACGAGATGTTAAAAAAGTAATAATAATAATAATTTTCGCACTGCAACCAACTAAACACCCCCACCCAACTTTCCGAGAACCTATGGTGGCCACCATGTTTCTTGTTGTCTGCCTTTATTTTGCTTTTTCATGTTTTTACTTGTCTGTTTTTTTTTTATCGTACATTTTGGTTACTCAAACTTCAACACAAAATTGTTTGCCAGCTTTGATGTTCGAACTAAATATCTTTCTGAGGATCATATCTACAGTATTGGGACTTTTAAAGGGGACCTAATAAGTTTATTTCCAGTATTCATAACTTTATTTTTGGGGTGTACTAGTAAAGATTTACATGTTTCGATTCTTCCAAAAGAAAATTTCTCTTATACTGTCCTGAATGTAGTCTGTATTCAGCTCGTCTTCCAAGCCCAGTGTGTTCTGATTGGTCAGCTCAGCCTCAACAGGTTGGATGTTTCAGAGTGGTACATTTTTATCCTGTCGACTCTTCGTGTGCTGTGTGATGGTGTGCCAAGCTTGCCAGTAGACATCCAATAAGGACTGTGCTACAAAATGAGGTCACCTCGTAACAGGTGAGAAAAGGAGTTTCTCCTTTTGGCATGTACTTCAAGCTTTATTACTTTGCAAACCATTTACATGCTACATAACGTTAAAGGAAAGGGAGAAATGGAAAAGCATAATAAAGGTCCATTTAAAAGTGTTTTAATGTTGATTTACTCAGGACAGCTTAATATTACCATGTCCCCACTGATAAGGTGATTTGGGCCTTCAAAATATCCTTTTATTTTCATGCTGGTAACATTTTTTGAAAAAAAATGTTCATCAGCATCTTGTTCAAATGTCCCTGTTACACCTTAAGCAGTCCTTTAGCTCATTCAGGTGCTTGAGACATTAATATAATGGCTGCACCATTTAAGGAGGAATGGGAAAATTCTAACAAGAAACTGTTACAGTCTCTAGAGTCCGTGTTTGGTTTGTCTGTTCTGAGCTCTTGCAGCAATATGGCGGTGTTACATGCCTCCGCTGAAAAATGAATGGCTTCTATGTAGATGAGAACATGGGGATTATACACTACATATTACATAGTGCAAGTAACCTGCACTTTGTCTTCTTACAAAATGGAACAAATGTGAGAAAGCAAATCATTTGTGTCCCCACTGTTACACTGTCAGTTTATCATGTTGACAAATAAGTGATTTGAGATATCCACCTAAAACACTCGAAGGAAAACACTGAGAGAATGTGTGTAAGGCTTACTGTTTGAAGGAATGAAGAGCCCTCAGGGCATACATCATTCTTAACAAGGCCAGTAAAGACTGCGGTAAGTGTACCCTTGCCACAGCACTGCAGCTGAAAGACAGAGAACACACAGGGTTATGAATAATAATAATAAAAAAATTTATATATATATAAAAAAAAAAAAAAAAAAGGATTACAGTGAGTAAAATAAGAATGAGGTTAAGCTCAAGTTATTCAGCACTTGGAAATCTTCCTGACACTTTTACGTTCTATGACATTCCAAATAATATAACACAATAACTTAACATACCATGCCACACTAAATGAACATTAATTATTGTTATTATTATTATTATTATCATCATCATCAGCATTGATTCAAATACCAATACTAAACCTCATTTACTCACTCATGAAAACACACCGCTACCAACATACGATACAGGCCAGTACCATGTTACATAAGTCACATATGCATGCTGCCTCCTTAATACTTAAAACAACTTAAGCTCGCAATGAATCTGTTCATACAGAGAAGCGATAACGAGTGGAGGTAAGACACAAAGCCATCGGTCAGAAATATTCCACCTTGGTAGGTGGGCCGCCTTAGCTCAGCTATAAACTTAGCTCTCAGCAAATAATAGAGTTCTAAACAAACTAAGAAATCTCAACATAAGCATAAACTCTTCCTTTCTCTCTAACCGAATTAGATAAACACAGTGTGGAGACCTATTATGTAAGGTTCAGTGTACAGTGCTAGTCGAGCTGCTGCAACTCTTGTTTCTCAGCCGGCTTATTCAGTACTCGGCGTGCAGCTTGTTGTTTCGACTGAACCACTTCTATTTGATAGCTCATAAGCAGAGCTGTGCTGTCTGTAGGGCTGCGTTTTATGTAGCACACCTGCTGTTCTCCACTGCAACGCTACTCAATCCCGGGTTACTAATGTGACACACATAAAACATCTGCTAGATTTTATTCATTTAATTCAGTGCTTATTTACAACAACTACTTCACTGTAGGTAGGTAATTGGTTACGGTATCAGACAAAGAAACATCAAGGACCTAATAAAGGGAAATTAATTACATTAGATGAAGGACAGCATAAAATCAATGATAATTTAATTGGACTTACAGTTTCATGGAACACCTTCAACACGGCCGCAGCAGCCTGCTTCTTGTCAGTAAAAGTCTCTGTCATACCTTTATCGTACACGGTGTCATAGAAGCTGATCATTTCTCTAGAAATCTGAAACAAACAGAGACAGTTCAGGGCAGCACTGCAGCGACGGTGAAAGCGTGCTCATGCGAGCATGCACCCTTGCACATGTGCCTAGTACCAGCTGCATTAAGACACGGCGTGTGGAACGGATAGGTGCATCTTCCTGTCTTTGTTAAGGCAGTACGTTTGTTAAGAAGCCCACATAATGCATATATAATTTCCCTTTTAGTTTTTTGGTAATAAAAGGAATTTTAAAAAATATGCACATTTTAAAGCATAGCCTTGCCTGCATAGCCATAGAATTCATTCATAGACTGACGTCATGTGAGCCAATTCCATTACAACCAGTTATGTTCAAATGTTTGTGCACCCATGGAGAAGTTACATGCATTGTTGATTTCCTTTTCCAAATAAAAACAAAGAGACTTTAACACATGCAGACTAGCCCCGCTAATGAGTGCTCGTTGAATGAGCCACTCACACAGAGCAGCCAATCAGACTGGTGTCGTCATTTGCATAAGGCTTTTAAAGGTTATGAATTAAAATCAACCATTCATCTAAAATAAATAAATACATACATTAAAGCATAAACAAACAAACACGTTCAGTAAGTCTATGATTAACACAGAAAACCTTTGTCCACCAAGCAGCATTAGTTTGTTTACAGTATGCTATCGCTGACAAGGTAGTGACTAAAACGGAAGTTCACTTGTTTTACGGTCTAACCAAAGTCATTCCGGAGTGGACTGATGTGCAAATGTTCCATTTTAGAGATATCACTGACCAATCAGATTTTAGACACAGACCTGCTCTTACAGAAGGTATTTCACTGTTCTGGTGCTTAAGTGAGCATGTCTGTGTTCCTCCTCACCTTGTCTTTGTTAATGAATCCCCAGATACCAGCAGCGACCTCACAGGCGAACAGGATGACCAGGCAAGCGAAGAACTAGGAAAGGAAGAGAGGTTGTAGATGAATGGTCCTGGCCACATATGGCCATATCATGCTATTCAAGGTGAAAATCCCTTTAGAGCCTGCCTCAAATCCTGAACTGTGCACAGTGAAGGTTCAGTTTAGGTCCAGCACAATTACTCCATAACTGCCTGTTAGCCATTACAGTATTTCAGCAGAACACAACCCAAAATACTAAATTCATAACTTCTAACTTGTTGCTATTAGTGACGATGTGGTTACTGGTTTTACAATAAACCACAGTAGAAGTCCTGGGGGTTGGTTACACCGTTTCTAATATTAATCATCATTAAAATGATCATTTAATTATCATTGGTAATTATATACCATGCTATCCGGTCTGGCATCAACCAAAGTTGCCAACAGCCACCCACAGTAAGACAGGCAGCATGCAACATGGGATTGTTTTGGATCTGTAAAGCCTAAAGCGTCCAAGAAGAGTGCAGAGGGAAATTTGATTGAAGAAGGCCTCCCTGGGGTGATTTATCATATGATTTATCTTTATGACCATCACCACCACCACCACCACCACCACCTTAAGACCAGGTAGCACGATTCACCAGAAGCC
>JAMWET010001328.1:415000-455000 GCA_024036415.1 Prochilodus magdalenae | reverse complement strand
ACCTGAGGACACAATAAGGATCATGATACAGGGGTTACCGTCCACCATACTGGGGCATACTGTGGTGCTCAGGTTTGCTAACGCTAACGCTAGCGGTGCACCCCTATGCTACTACTTTACATTGGGGAGGAAGAGTCTAATCGCTGAGGATGGACTACATCACTACAATCTAGATTTGCACTGAGAGTAAGTGAGCCAATCCTCAGCGATTAGACTCCCTCACTCCAGTGTAAAGAAGCAGCGTTAGGGGTGCACCGCTAATGTTAACCCTGTGTTTACAGTGGCAGTAACGTCAAGCCCCTGCAGATGGCGCTGCACAAAAATGATGGGGCTATAAAAACCTGTGGGGTGTGAGGTAATGGATTCATAGACTGAGAAGAGGTGGTACCGTCTCGTTCCATGTGTGGTAAATGGCTCCAGAGCAGATGTTAATGACTGGCTAAAAGGAGTAACTACATGTGGGCGTGGCCAAAGACCATAGTGTGAAGGAAGTAGCTGAATCTGCAGGTGTATGGCAGCGTACGGTCATACGGGTCGACCAGCAGTGGCTAAAATCCCAGTCCACAGGAAATGGAACCAAATCTGGCCCAACTAGGCAATACTGTGATGCAAGAGTGTCTGAACCTTGATGTGGCCTACGTCCAGAAACCTGTCCAGTCCATGTCAAATCCAATCACACCTGTTATTGGTGCTTGTGGAGGCAATATATCCTATTAGTTACGTTTTAGTCACAGCTGACTCATTTTTGTCTGGTGAGCTTACTTCTCATGACATGAGCTATTAATCAGCACGGACTTGACTTTCATATAACTGGCAACTTTAAAACATACAATAAGAAATTTGAATATTCGGAAACAGATATGAAATGTTTTGCCAGTAAAGTATATTTATTACTCAGTTCCTTTTCTGCAAGTTCTCACACTTGGTGTTTTGTGAATTTCACATTTGTGCTGACAATAACATCATTTCTGCTTTGCAAACATCGATGATTTAGACCAATATGGATCAAAAGAAGAAAACAAGAAACAAGAAAAAACAAGAAGTTCAGCTGAATATCTTAAGTGGCTCAGACACTTCTGCATTCCTGCTGAAGCTGCTTCTTAGTGCCTGGCAAGGTCTTTATGTTTAAACCAGCGTGAAATAATATTAATTAAACACAAGGAATGAATTTAGGTGCACTGGGGGTGTGTCTATTACACAAAACACCGAGTGGGTATGCGAGTAATGCCCAGCGCCCCCCGGCGGCCTTCCAAAGCGTACTGTCTATGCACACGGCATGTAGTGGAGCTGGTGGTCGGGGGGGGGACCCTACTGTCAAGCCAAATGCAGCTGCTACTCTCGTTTAATGCAACAAGCAGATGCTGGACCTAAGCCAGGAGGGGAGGGGAGGGGAAGAGAAACAGAAAGTCTCTTACTGATTAACAAGTCACACTTTACAGCATTACTATATTAGTCTATTACTATAATGAGTGAGAGAGCGCGTGAGAGAGAGGGAGAAGCAGGGTGTGGCACATAGCGGGAAGCTCGAGGAAAATGAAGTATGGAAAAAGAAAGAGACCACCCCCCACCCCCACAGAACCATTAGCACTGAGGGGACCAGGCCGTGTGGCATGAAAAGAAAGGCTGAGAAAAAAGGAAAACAAATAAGGAACAGCACAAAAAGTGTGTGAAAGAAAAAAAAAGAAGAAAAAGAATGAGGTACGAAAAAAGGGAAAAGAAAGTACAGAGAACAGGAGAGGCAGAGCGAGAGCAGACAGCAACAGACTTTAAACACAAACAGATGGGCTGGTGTTGAACCTCAGTGGAAAGTGCTGTGAAGCGCAGAGAGAGAGAGAGAGAGAGAGAGAGAGAGAGAGAGAGAGAGAGAGAGAGAGAGAGAGAGAGAGAGAGAGAGAGAGAGAGAGAGAGAGAGAGAGAGAGAGAGAGAGAGAGAAAGGGAGAGAGTGAGAGAGAGAGAGAGAGTGAGAGGAGAGACGAGAGAGAAGAGTGAGGAGAACGGAGATAGAAGAGAGATGAAGGGAGAACGACGAGAGAGGAAGAGAACTGACGAGAGAGAGGAGAGAACGAAATGAACGAGAGAACGAGAGAGAGAGAGAGAGATTTGAGCCAGTGGAGGAGGGGGAGGGGCTAGAGAGGATTTTTTCCATTCGTCTTTTTAACAGCACAAGGCTGAACTTTCCTTTCCCCCCCCCATTCGTGGCGCCCAGTGCAGCAGCTCCACTTCTCCGTGGTGAATCTATAGCCACAAACAACCACTGTTATATATAGACTATTGTGCACCGAGAGAAAAGAAAACAGCCATGCCACACCACGGAGCATCCTGCCTCGGTGGACCCAGGCCTACTGAAAACAGCTGGGGGGGTCCGTCACATGGGAAGTGTCCCCTCTTTTTTTCCCCCACCCAAAGACACTTGTATTCAGGCTGTATCCTCTGCCTGTGAGCCCTGCTGACTCCGTGCCGGCAGACCTTGGCCTTGCTGGGTATAATTTAACCCTAATGACACATTATTTCCTGTTTTCCTTGTTTTGCATTCTTTTGTCCTCTGTCCTGCAGAGAACGCTGAGGCTACAGAGCCCACACAGACTGGCATCTTTCAAATTATGACTGTATGAAATCCACTTCCTTCTTACATCACGTGTGGACACATGTACATGCATTTCACTGCGTTCGTCCGTTGAAGAAAGTGAGCCTGTAAAATTTACAGAACGTAGCTGATCTCCCCTGAGCTTCAGGAAAGAATTCAGGGAGGACTCTGGGTGTGTATACATAATGAGAGAGAGAGAGAGAGAGAGAGAGAGAGAGAGAGAGAGAGAGAGAGAGAGAGAGAGAGAGACACAGACAGACACAGAGAGAGAGAGAGACACAGACAGACACAGACAGACACAGACAGACACAGACAGACACAGACAGACACAGACAGACACAGAGAGAGAGAGAGAGAGAGAGAGAGACACAGACACAGACAGACAGAGAGAGAGACAGAGACAGACAGACAGACAGAGAGAGAGAGAGAGAGAGAGAGAGAGAGAGAGAGAGAGAGAGGTCGGCACAACCTTCGAGAGACGCGAGACGAGAGAGCGATACCGAGAAGAGGAGAGATGAGACGCAGACACGAGACACAGACAGACAGAGAGAGAGAGACGAGGAGAGAGGACAAGACACGAGAGAAGAGACAGAGAGAGAGAGAGAGTGTGAGAGAGGAGAACTGAGAGAGAGAGAGAGAGAGAGAGACACACAGACAGACAGAGAGAGAGAGAGAGAGAGAGAGAGAGAGAGAGAGAGAGAGAGAGAGAGAGAGAGAGAGAGAGACACACAGACAGACAGACAGAGAGAGAGAGAGAGAGACAGAGAGAGAGACACAGACAGACAGAGAGAGAGACAGAGACACAGACAGACAGACAGAGAGAGAGAGAGAGACAGACAGAGAGACAGACAGAGAGAGAGAGACAGAGAGAGACAGACAGAGAGACAGACAGAGAGAGAGACAGAGAGAGAGACAGAGAGAGAGACAGAGAGCGCGCGAGAGACAGACAGAGACAGCGCGTGAGAGAGAGAGACAGAGAAGGAGTGAAAGACAGAGCGAGAGAGAGAGAGAGAGAGAGAGATAAGTGCTAAAGTGTGTGCTTACGTATGTGCTTCCCTGTTTGTGCTGAGCAGCCCTGACCTTTGACTTCATGTCCAGCTCCCATCCAGATGATAATAAATTGAAACTAAATTTCTCAAAGTCAGGGGGTGGTGAGATGTTGGTCCTGATGAGCAAGCATTACAGGGGTCACCCATTGCCCTGCTTTGGAATGCGGGGGGAACTCCAGGGTTGTGCGCTGCATTCTGCTTTGTAAGGCTTAGTTTAATGGCTGTTTGGTGAAGTTCGCACCAGCCCTGGAAGTGCTACATACAAAAGCCTGTAATGAAAGTCTACTTAATCCCACATTCGCAAACAAACTATAAGAGGCAAGAGCACAGAATCCTGCATTATTAAAGTGTCAAAGTGTAAACAAGTCATTCGGAGTGGTTTGATGTGGACCACTCTAGAGATTTACAGAGCCAGGACCATTCACAGTGGTGGTGATAGGAATCAGACCACTGGGGCGTTTAATGGCTCATGGAAAGTTCTTATGTAAAGGGGTTTTTCTCTTCCAGATAGTTATGAGGGAAGATTTTCAAGATTCAAGAGCCTGTCTCATGCACAGAGAAACAAGCAGTTGCACTGTACAATGAAATTCTTACTTCGCACACTTCAAGTACTAAACAATTACAATATAAATACTAAGTACTAAATAAAAAAAGTAAAGACTAGAGAGAAGATAAATACATGCAAGTATATAAATTAAGAAAATGTATATATGCTATAATATATGCTATACAAGTCTGAACAAAATACTGATGATTTAAAGCAGAGAGCAACATGTATGCTGCTGTGAGGCAACAGAGTTTCCATGATTCTTCATATTTCACCTCAGTGATCTCATATTCACCCTCATCATTACATATTAAAAACTCTGAGGGTTTGCCTGGTCCAGTCATCAGTCTGGACAGTAAATGAATTGACCTTATTTGGGCTATAACTAATCATAATCCACTCTGAAGTAATTGGCTTCCATCAAAAGGATTGTATTATTATTGATCAATTTTGAAACCAAAGATGGTGGAATTCATCTGCAAATAATTACTAGGTAGAACAAATTCATCTAGCCACTCAAAGCTCCTGAGTGTATTCAGCTCCACACTGACTTTTAACACCAAGTCTTTTGTTTTTTTTAATGAAACACGTAGGTGTTCGGTGCCCTACAAGTACTCAATGCCCACAAAATCCAGCACACGAAATGTCGCCCATCCCTACACTTGCAGTTAGATACTGAATTCTCACCAGTGAGAGAATCATACAAGTGCTAAACTCCAACCATGAATCAGAATGAAGCAAACTGAATCAATGGCGTTTCATTTTGTCTGCGCAGATCAATCGATCCCATTCAACAGCTGTCAAACAGGTGTGGTCTTTCAGTTGGCCTGGCAGGCAGCCACCGATTCACTTTCCCTTTCACTACCTTTAAACCTCTTTTGGGCTTTTAAAGGAGAAACGCCTTCTAAAGACGACATCCTGTATTGATGGCCAGTAATGATGGACTTTTAAAATAACAGTGCTCAAATACGTTGCGAGACACGTTACTCAGTGCTAACCCAAAGACATTTGATGGCATCCGCTGAACCCTTTTTTTAACATCTCTGTATCTGTGTCAGTTGCACAGTCATTTCCGAAGTGCTCATGGTCATTCTGTACTCATAGCATGTTGAAGATAAGACGGGAGGGCCGTTTCTCCCATTAGTGTAGCGTAAGGTCATGTAAAGTGTGAATTCAAATTATACTCCTCATCCACAGAGCAGCTGCACTAATAGCTGCACCCAGAAGGTATCAACCCACAGGAATGAAACTTGGTGGGTAGTTTTGACATTGTGAGGCATGCGAACGATTGAAGTTTCGCATTCGGCCGTCCATGTTACGCAAGTCAGGTTGGGCCTTATCTGACCCAACAACCATGATTAGGGACATTCGGCGAGCAGCGATGACCTCCTGAGTCATCCTGTCACCTAAGGCTGATAGGGCAACAGGGCCCAGACCGTCACAGCGACTGGCCTTAACACCGTGTCAGGACTGCAATGTTGTTGTGCCACGTTGTCATAAAGTGACTCAGCATGGCAGAGTGTCCTCCTCAGTCACAAGTTCCGCTTTTGACTTGGCAGAGGTGATCTACAAATCCACAAAAAAGTGTGATGGCACCGTGGTCAGCCCCAAAATGAGCGGTTTGTGGTCATGCTTCACACAACATTCCACCACCACCAGCACCACCACCCTTACTGCAACATCTGCAGGAACTGCGTGAGAATGTTCAAGCTGCATGGGATGGGTTATCACAGGACACGATTAGGAACCTCTACAACTCCAGGCCGAGATGTCCACTAAAGCAACATGGCGGCCAGATGCCATACTGAGAGACACTACTTCTGTAGGTGTAGCTCAATAAATATTACCCATATCAGTCCAAATGTATCATCGCTTATTGTTCCTAGTGACCTTTATCTTCCTTCCCAACAGCACTGCAAACCCACACTTCCTCCTGGGTGCAGCTGTTTTTTTGATGAGGAGTGTGTTAGACGTACATTTGCATTCTGTATATTTGCTTTGACAGATAATACATTACCGTAAAACACAAATCACACCATATTTTTAGATCCTAAATTTCATTTGAGCACAGACAGCACACTCCTTTCCATGACGAACAGATAAGAGCGACATACATTAATAGTAAAAATGACTTTGCCTTGTAAAGTGCTATTTTTATTATTCAGGTAGTAACTATATGGTTTTTCTGCGGTTCACCTCCCACTTTGTTTATTTTAGCTGTACCCTCATAGGGGGTTTCCAGTATTCTGTCCCTCAAACACACAGCCAGTGTGTGTACCATGAAAAGGTCCACCTTAGATTTAGCCGATTTGGTTCATTTACAGCCATAAGGGACATCAAGTTTAAGTGAGTGACCCCCACTAATAATAGACCCCCCGAAATGTCCACAAGCAAAATCAGCTCCAACAGCTTTAGTCTTTGAGAGAAACCAAGCCCCACTCTTGATTCAGAGCTGAAAGTAATAGAGAACAAAACTCAATGCTGCGGGTCTGAAAGGATGTGTAGCAGTCAAGAAGCCTTTACCAAGACAAGAACATTTGCTAACGAAACAAAGACTCTGCAGGTGCTTTCAGAACAATGGACTGACCACACCAGTCTCAGCATCGCTTAATGTGTTCAGGGTAACTCGGAACATGAGAAGCAGAAAACGAAACTTCAGACTTCTAAGACTGAAACTTTGGAGGTGTGGAAAAACATCCCTGCTGATTTCACCGGAAACCTATAACCAAGTCTCCTGAAAAGAATGGAGGTTGTAATGAGTCTGCCGTCTGGACAAGTGCCATTCAGGTTTGGCCTGAGCAGCAAAAGGAGCCTCACTACGCTACGTCCTACTCATACTTGTATGGGCAGAAACACAATGCTCGGAAGGTTAACAGAAGAATCTTACATCACTTGAAGCTCTGGTACTAACACAGGAAACTATAGGAAGGGTGTTTGACCATGGGTATGATGTGCGAGAGTGGAGGACGGTGAACTGACGGACTTTGGGTTTGGTAGTACTAAAACCTCCAACTCTGACACAGGAAATGACTGCAAGCAAGACTCTTCCTTCCTGTGCAGGTTTTCCTGTCTTGCAAAAAAAAAAAAACAAAAAAAAAAAACCCAACTCTGAGAAAATGTCCTTAATCAGGTATTTTTGTCAAAAATAAGATTTTTGTCTTCAAAGAATAGGTTTATTAGGGTCTACTAGAATAGATCTTTATGCTTTAACAAACCAAAACAATATTTTCCCCCTCATCCTGTACATCTACATCCCCCCATTTGCCTTAAATGGCTCAGTTTGAGCTCCCGAGTCTTCAAGCCCCGCCTCCTGATGTGCCCAGAAAAATCATTATATGCAATATTAGGTATGCAAATAATTAAAGGTCCAATTTAGTTAGAAAAACATCCAAATAACGTTTAAAATTTAACACCCTTACATTCATTACATGCTGTAGAGTACTGACAACAAGGCACTGATAACAAAGATGTCCATTCCGACATGCGTTCAGGAAAAAGTGGGCGGGGTATCAAACACGTTACACGGGGTAATTTACCACGTCGGTCAGTGGTGTTACCCCAGATAAACCAAATACATGTGCCAGGTGATGGAGCTCTACCCAACATCAGTACTGGACCTTACTAATGCCCTTGTGGCCGAATGCAATCAAATCCTCACAGCGATGTTCCAACTTCAAAGCTGTACAGCTTTTTCAGAAGAGTAGAGACTGTTCTGTGGTTGGTGTAGCTCAGCAGATAACACCACTACCCACCAAGGAGTCAATACATGTGGGAGAATGGGGTTCGAATCCCGGTCTGGGTGACTACGTTGTGCTACACCAATAAGAGTCCTTGGGCGAGACTCCTAACACTACACTGGCCCACCTGTAATGTGATTGTAAGTCGCTCTGGATAAGAAGAAATGCCATTCCCTATAGAGCTATAGCTGAACCTCCATCTACATTCAGAATTTATCTGCAGAGTCGAAGTTGGTGAGGGTCTATTTTTGTCTTTGTTCTATTAAAAAATAAATAAATAAATAAATAAATAAATAAATAAATAAAAAAAAACACACCACAACCACACGCACACACACACACACCACACCACACCCACAACAACACGCACACGCAGCTGTAATAAGTACAAGCGTGGCTGTCCAGGTGTTGGCTGACCCAAAAGTGACCCAAAAATGACGTGACATTAAACCCAAATGAAGAATTAGGAGGTCAATGTGAAGGTATAAAATGGAAATGAGCGAATGGAACTGCACTCTCTCATACTCATGTGACCTCAGCGTAGATGCATTATTTGCAATACAAAAAAATAAATAAATAAATAAATAAATAATAATTTTAATAGTTTACAGTAAACACAGATCGCCGAGTTAATGCCTCGGAGAAACCCTGCGCTCTGCTATGGATGTGGGGTCCCCTGAAGGAATCGAGATCTCTCTTGTTGCGGTGACTAAGAGATGTTGCTCCGTCTCTGATCTCACAAGTGCGTCAGCTCACACGCTGGAACATATTTGACTCACACTAGGCTACGTTTGCTTTGGAATGTTCACACTCACTCCGCTTGGTTTCCATGCCACAGTGCACCAATGTTAAACTAGCCTGCGAGTCAAATATGATTCTGAATATAATAACAACAACATAGTTTATTATATTTTGCTGGTTCCTGGTGAATAACGCTGGAGATGAATGTTGCTGCGAGTATCCATTCTTAGTGAGGACAGACATGGCGATGGCAGATCACTGAAATAGTCTAAACCAAATCTGTCTCATGCTGATCGTTTAAGCAAACAGATATTTGATGATGTATATATTGAACTGGTTACTTTGGATGACTACACTAAATGTCCTGGGTTATATTTTACTGCATTTTTTTAACCTTTATGTCATTTCCCTGTAAAGTTTATAAATCATATGCACCAGCAGATTCTATAGTTTGAAAATGTTTAGGTATCATGAGCTGGAAATAGGTTTTTGCTGGACATAGGCTTTGGCTGACCTGTCAGTGCATTGATAATTCTTGTTAAGCCTAACAGTTTATGATAACTGATACCATGAAGGTGTCAGTAGCTGAGAGATGGTAGCACCAAATAGCCTTCACCTTTGCCCCTTTCAGCCTGCGACCCTTCACTGGAGAGGACACAGCCTTTGTAGTGTGTACAGAATAGGATATAGGAACCTCTGAACGGAACAGACAACATGACTCATGAGCATGTGCTGTAGCAGTTTTCTCGTTTGGTCAGAAAATGTTACAGGTCAACATTTTCCCAATCAGAATGCGACCTCTTAGTTTTTTTTTAATTCTCATGAGTTTTTAGGTTTGTGCGTCACAAGTTCACAGCTGGAAATGTCACAATACAACAGAACATCCTGCTCTGAACACACCGTGTACCTAAAGGGAGCAGAATTAGTTCTGATTAACTGGATGCAGGGCAGCATAGTATGTACATATACTGAATAATACTGAATAATAATAATATGAATGCTTTTACATGCAGCACTGCTGGTTCTTATCTCAGTTCTAAGTGAAGAGATAACTGCTCGTCTGATAACAAGTATTGTGACACATCCGCTAAGGTACACTGTGGCTGCTTTTACTGCGAGGTCATGCTAACTGGCTAAATGGCTTCCCATAACATGTGACAAGCAGAAGGTTGTCTAGAGGTCCAAATAGACTAGACAAACATTCTAGATCAAACCCAAAAGTATCGAAGCTTGTTTGTGTTGCTGTTTGAGGATGCGTCAAAGGGGATAACCATCATGTTGTGGACTGAAGGACTAATGTCATTTTAAACAGTTTACTAAACAACATTAAATTCTAAAAGATGCTAAACTAATAATCATGACTTCCAAAAGACACCCAAAGCAGAAATTCAGTGCTGATAAAATGACAGAAAAATACCCATGTTTCTCATTTGTTTGTTTGTTTGCATATGTAAAGCATGTGGATGTAGCTTTGGAACTCCCGTCTAGCAGTCTAAAGTTTCTCCAGCAGGGAGCGCCAAAAGCATGTGAGATATTTTGTAAATGTTTGTAACAAAGGCATATTTACAATAAGAGCTTTCAAAACAAATAAACAAAACAAAACGGTTAAATAACTTCACTCAATCAGTTAGAATACTAGCAGAGCTGCAAGCTGTAGTATGAAACAGACAGTGGCTTGAGAGCTTCACTGTTGTCCTGCTACTGCTACATGTTGGTGTAGATGCAGAGGAAACAAACAGGTTTTTTTAAATTGCCATTTTCAGCCGCCCCCCCCCCTCTTTCTCTTTCTGGGCCAGAAACTCAGCGCAACCCTACGGATGTATCACTGATCTAAAAACATTTGGAAGTATTGAGACTAGACATAAATTAAACTAGTACAGGGCTACATGAAACTGAAAGACAATGTCGATAACCAATTACAGACAAACTTTTCAAATTACACCTGAACACTAGCTCAGATGCCTTGTACAGACAAGTACAAAGCCAATGTTTTTGGCATATCCAGACTGTACCTATATTAAATATCTATATTTACATTTACGATATTTAGCTGACGCTCTTATTCAGAGCGACTTACGAGGTTAATCATATTACAGGTAGGCCAATGTAGTGTTAGGAGTCTTGCCCATGGACTCTTATTGGTGTAGTCTCCCACGTGTGGTGGGGGCTACTTGGTGGGTAGTGGTGTTATCCGCTGAGCTACACCAACCACCTATATATTGGAATCATTCAAATCCAAATTCACTCATTCAGAATGACTTTATCTAATGACTCAAATAAATGGGGGAAAAAAACTAAACTGTTGAACTTAGGATTATAAGATTGGCTACAGATCTGGAGTTTTTCCAACTTAACTGGAATGCATCAACAGCTTATATTATAAATAAATAAATAAATAAATAAATAAATAAATAAATAACATATAAAATATAATTCAAAATTTGGAAAAAAGTTAAACAAGTGGAACCGACCACCTCGCGAACTTGAGCTGACACCAGTGGCATCTAAGGTAAGGCTGATGTGAAACCAAACGACGCAAACCACAACTACAATTTAAAATTAGATTCAGGGAACAGAACTACAGGTGTGAAGGACCCTTATTACGTCTTTCCTGCATTTGCAAGCGCTACACCGCATACTGTACATTTATAGCCTCTGCCTTGCCACTCTAGCTGCGTGCTCCGAGCTGCAGCACTAGATCAAATACCAAGCAATCATATTACAGGGTTCGGTGGAGGCTCGCTCAGAGCCGCATGTTCTAGCTCTGTACATTGTTTTACTGTCCTGCTGCTTTGTGGTTCTACCTGCAGGGTAATAGTGATGCAAACGCTTGAGCTGCAGAATGGTTTGAGTACAGCAAGCTAATACCTAATTTATATTAACCAACATATAATTATCTTAACCCATATAATATATATATATATATTACATTCAGCTCTCAAATATCAGCTATATATATATATATATCTATATGATAATATATATATATATAATATATCGTATTTTTTTTTGTGGTTCAGATGGAAATATAATGTTAATAATAGAAAAAATAAATATATGTTATATGACCAATCCTTTAAAATTAAATGTTAATCCACATATTTTCCAAAACAGCACTAACTCATGAATGGAAATGAGGTAAGGCTATGGATTGTGCTTAAAATCGATTCTGCACACAGTAAACCAAACAAATGCAGGAAAATTCCTGCCTGATGCTCGAGAACCCCATTAGTATGAAAAATGAATTCTGTCTCTTGCAAAAGGTTCTTGCCTCTGCTGCTCTGAGGCATTAACAAAGCCGGACCACTCAAGTAATTTGGTTTCTATGGATATATTACTCTCCTCCCATTAGGGGTAATTGAGTCACCCCAACCCACCATGATTCCTCTAGCACTCTGCTCACTGCATTCTCTGGCCAAGGCTAACCACACACACACCGCGGAGCAGCCGTGCGTTTTTCCTGCAACGAAAACCTGTGTTTTTAAAAAGGCACAATGGAGAACACGACAGTCTAAACATGAGGAAACAAAGGCACAGCCATGAGCACAGTCAAAACACATCTGCTGGAAAGAAGCCCATGTGTGCACTGGCACATTAACCCACTATCTGCCTCACTGTACAGCTTCATTCCTACATCAGATAATATGCAAATGAGTTCACGATCACCGCTTCATGTCACTGTGGATATGCACTAGGGCACACATGTACCACCACAGACTGTAGTTCTGTACAAGACTGCAACATGGCCAAGTACAACCTGGGGGAGCGGGCCCCTAACCAGGAAGTTTGGAAAGGCTAGAGGAAGTTTAGGAAAATCCAAGTACCCAACACACAGCCCTGCCCTGAAGCTAGAACAGCCTCACAGCAGGGCTTGAGCCCACCTAGCAGAAGGCCCACCCAGGCTGAGAGCTCGGCTTCATTTGTATTCTCATTAAACGATTTTACGACATTCTGTGCTGATGAATGTGGTAGCAGTAAATGCTAAACTGGGAAAAGATGGCTAAACAAAATAACTCCTTTCAATTTATTTATTTATTTATTTTTTGGCCCCTTAAACTACAAGGAGGGCCCACACCGTACCACCTCACTCCCATAATCACATGACTATACAGTACAGCACATCAGTTTCTTCACCAGTTTTTAAAACTGCATATTGTATTAACAGGTCAGCATTAGTATAACAGAAACTGTCCTTTAAATCTTTAACTGACATGATTGACATGTGCACATCTCCATATTTAATATCAGTAATGTAATCAGGCTTTGTTTTAGATCTTGCCAATCTCACTGGGTTAAGAAATGAATAATAAGCCAGGACCCGTTCTGTTAAAGTAGTCGTCCAGGCCCAACTGTCCAGGCCCAGCACCTGTTTCAACATCAAACGAACGCACAGCAGATGCTCCCGCCATCGTAACGCGTGCCCTCTTGCACTCCCATGATATGAGAAGTAGGCTGGACCTTGCCACGCAAGACCATTTCCCCAAAAGACCATCTGTTGCCTCATCTGGCTTGCATCAGCACTCATGATAGTAACGGATAGTTTCTCTTGTGCGGCAAACGCGTCTGCATGCTGCATCAGAGTAAATGGGAAGTAATTATAACGGGTGCAGTCACACTCTTCATTTTAGTGCCCTCTGTTCACACTTCAGGCAGGCTTTTGTTTTGTTCAAAGGGAAACTTCTCTGATGTTTCAAAAGGTTTCCATAAGTCAGTAACCAGAATGCAAACAAGGTCAATGAGAGTGAAGGGTAATGGGAGCCAGGCACTGCCAGTGTACTATGCAAATATACTCATTTCAATGTCATTGGTCAGTGTTCGCTGTTAAAAGGAAAATAGTCGTCACTTTTTTTTTACATGTACATCTCCATATTCAAAATGGAGGCCATGTGTGAGGCCATGTTGCCTCACACTATTTCTCATGCACATTTCTACCATAACTGCTGTTTATCTTTCTTTTAGAGAAAGTGTTTTAGGCCAAAAACGTCAAAGATCTCTGGTTCCCATCAGTAATTATCTTAGGAATGGAGCATTACGCAACACACCACTTGGAGTAACTTGGTCTATCCTGATGATTTAATTATGCAAGTTCAGAACACTCGTTTGTGGCTCTGGATGTCCCTCCACTAACAACATTAACATATGCTCCCGACATCCTCACCACCTTCTAAAGAGGCACCATTGAGATCATCCTCTCGGCCTGCATCGTTGTCTGGTATGGCATCTGCACTGCATACGATTGCAAGGCCCTGAAGCGAGGGGTGGGTACAGTGGAATCCATAATAAGCAACAAACTTCCAGACTTGTGGGGCATCCACCAGTCCCGCTGCCTGAGGAAAATCCATAAGATCCAATTGGACTGTAGCCACCCAGGACACAGCCTGTTCACCTTACTGCCATCAGGCAGGAGGTACCCCAGGATCCAGGCCAGAACAAACCGGCTAATGAACAGTTTCTACAGTTGCCATCAGATTCTGAACAAACTGTGAGCCTTTTCACCAATACCATTGCACTCTGACACATAATAATAATAAATAAATAATTTATATATATATATATATATATATATAAATATATATATATACTATATATATATATATATTATATATATATAAAAATTTGTAAGTTATTATTATTGATTATTATTATTATTATTATAAATATATATATATATGATATAAATATATATAAAAAATTTATTTTAGTATCTATTATATTATTATTATTATTATTGATTATTATTATAATATATATATATATATAATATATATATATTATATATATATATATATATATATATATATATATATATATATATATATATATATAATAATAATAATAAAAATAATAATAAATATCTAAATAAAAAAAATCTTTCCTGATCAAATACCAGTAGACATTGTGATGCTTACTCTTACTTTGTGTGACTGCAATTGCAATCTGTCATTTTGCATGCCATCTCTTCCAGCCAGCAGACCTCAAAGGGTGTGCTCTAACTGTAACTGCAAATGTCACTCAATTACGCAATCAGCCCATGTGGCGAAATGATAGTTTTTCAGAATTAAGGTAAGCTGCTCATTCAGACAGAGTAATTACGTCTGGCTTGCTCACCCACAAACAGGACTTCAGGCTATGCTTCTGCCCTGGAACCCACTCAAGGCCCTTTATTCGATAGGCCCAACTTACACAGTGATTATCTCACATTACAGGTCATAATGAGCAGTGATGGGCGTGTTGGGTGCTGGCCCATTTCTCTGCCGTAAGCTGGGAAAGGCTGTGATGTCCGAGTTGAGATCTACGGCCTCATATATCTCTGTAGTCTGCTAGTGCACAATAAACCTGACTGCACCCACAGCAACAAGAGCCTGAAAACGCCCAAGAATCTCAAGGCGTATTGGGGTTTTTCCATTACAAGGAATTTTCCAGCATTTTTCAGGCTAATCTTCATCTGCCCAGCCGGTATTGTACAATCGATCAGCATGGAAAATAGTTTCGGCGAGTTTTCCCTAAAACAAGAACAGACAACACCTTTACTTACAACACACTCACAACAGAAGCCAGTGGGAAGCAGCAGGAACAGATGAGACTAGTTTTCCAGAAGGAATGATCAGAGGCCACATGTTACATGTAGGGATGCATATGTAGGGATGGACAGATTCAATATTTGATACTATATACATATAGAGAAGTCCAAATAACTAAACCCTGAAATGGAACCCCGCCCCCAACCCCAGGGGTAATCACATATTGGTACATATCTCCATGATGCTAACTTTGTTTTAAAAACAGTATCTGTTGATACAGATTTGTTTCCGAAAGGGGTTTGTTTTAATGCAGCATCCTATCGCTATACTGCACACAGCAATATTATTATAGCCCAAGTATCAATGTTTTATTTATTAAAAAAATAATAATAAAATAAAAAATAAGGTAACTAACTCACTAACATATTGTAGGGCCCTAAACCCCTCCGTTTTAAAAGCTGAGTAAAACTTAAATAAGAATATTAAAGCTAGAACAAGAGCAGCACTGAGAAGACATTTGACACGTCTCTCCTCCCAGTAATAGCTGTGGATTTGAATTTGCATTATATGGTCATGTTTTCCAAACTTCAGTTCACGGAATTCAGCTGCTAGTCATTGCTTTGAGTAAACAGTTCTTTAAGCCCAGGGCCATGCACTGAAATGACCTGTCCACTGTATTTCCCAGAACACGACACTAATGCAGTAGGACAGTTTTAAATAAATAAATAAATAAATAAATAAATAAATATTTATTAATTGTGCGCTGCTATATTTTGGCAAAACCTAGCATGTGCAGGTGCTTCATGTGACAAACGTAAAACTGGGCTATAATTGCAAGAGCTGTGGGCAGCAGAAAGTTGGGTTCCAGTTCCTTGTGGGACAAACATGTAATTTAGTTGCAATGCAAGTGGCATTCTCCCTGCGTATGCTGCATTAGTCAGCGTGTCAGCAGGCTGTGCTATGCGTGGAACTCCTGCGAGACCTTCAGCTGTTCCCAGACATCAGCGTGGCCACCCGCAGGGCTCCACAATGGCCAGTGTGTCCTGGCGACTCCCCCCTGGACCTCAGAGGTCAAGAGGTCAAGGCCCTGCTAAACTACTATGCAGATATTGGGGTTATGGATGGGCTGTGGCCTCAGTGGTTGATTTTTGTCTATGAACAGTGGGTATGAATGGAAATCACTGCTGGCGCTACAGATATTTTCTACCCATCCCACTGCATGGCAGGGCCTCGCTGATCGATCAGCTGGCTGATAATACCAGTTAGAATTGTGGTCAGGCAGATTTAATTGGTTCGGAAAGTTTCTCCAGTAATGGCTCAGGACAGTAATTCATTTGCCATTCGAGCTAACCGCAACCACCTGCTCGTGCCTTTCACGGTAGCACAAGGTGAACTGGTCAAATACCTGCAGAAAAATGTTTCCAACTCCAAGAATTGGCATGAACGTACTATATATAGTAGCACGCTGTAGGCGGCAGTGGATAGAGGAATTCAACCTCCACAACTCCATGCCGAGACGTCCGGCATGTTGCATTAGCAAACATGGTGGCCTGACGGGAAACTGAAAGACGCTACTTCTGTATGTGTGATATATATAAATATTCAAAACGGGCTGTTTTTGCAGCTTAGTATTCACACATGGATGTGCTTTTGACTTCTTTAAAGCTTTCATTACAGAGAGATGAGGTTCTGTACTAATATGGCTATGCGTTGGGTTTTATGACATTATAAAACTTAGGCAACGACATGGGCTGTTTTTGGGGATTTACTTCCCCCTATAGTTAATTCTCATTAAGTGCGGTTACTTATACAGTGCTTTATTTTTAAGCAGTGCAGTTTTCAAAGCTGTAGTTGGGAGACAGCGTGAGGGGTTGGGAAAAGTTTGGGCTTATTTTTGAACAACTGGAATTCATGGGCTGGTAGGGTGACGGAAAGGTCGATTCCCTGGACCAACAGTAACAACTGAGGTGCCCTAAACTCTCTACTCAGATAATAATTGGCCTCACCTGAATTGAAATATTTTGTTTCTACACAGAGAGTAAAGTAATAGAGAAGTTACTGGTATGTGCTGGTGCCAGATACCTGGAAATACCAGGTACCAGTATGGGTTTAAATGTGACTAGTATGTATACCAACGTTTCCAACATCTCAGAGATGAGGTTCTATACTAATATGGCTATGCGTTGGGTTTTATGACATCATAAAACATAGGCAACGACATAGGCTGTTTTTGGGGGATTTATTCCCCCCCCCCCCCCCATGTTTAGTATGGCCTTAAGAGTGATCAGTCTGGAGTTTCAGGAAAGTTTGTTTCTCCGGGAGAAGGGCTCTTTAAACTTCAGCACTGGATATTCCAATTGCTCGAGCCAGAACAGCACAGACACATACAGTCATGCATGGCTCTCAATGCTCAGGAAATACCGTGGATGACTCATTGGGAATTTAACATTTTCCAAAGCTTCGGAGTAGCCCCCTTTTCTCAACTCCCCCTCTTTCAGCAAACAGACCTGGCAAAAAAAGGAAAAATCCCTCCTCCAAACTTGCACAATAGAGATGATTCAAGAAGCTGAAAATAGAGGGCTTCGCGTTTCAACCAGCCCTTTTCATTCAGAGTAAAGAAGAGGAGACAGAGAGAGAGAGAGAGACACAGAGAGAGAGACACAGAGAGACAGACACAGAGAGACAGACACAGAGAGAGACAGAGAGAGAGAGAGACAGAGAGAGAGAGAGACTCTCTGAGTTTAAAGCTCTGGGGCTGGTTCCTTCCTGTTGCCGTTAGCGGCCTGCTTTAGCCACATGGCTAAAATTTACAAGACTCGGTTTCACGTTTGGAAGAGTGTGAGACGCAAATTTTCCACACGGCAGGAAATGTAATCATGCTGGAAAACTTCGAGCCAAGATTCCACCAAGACTCAAGCGAGCAAGGGAGAGAGAAAAAGAGCGTGGGGGGTGGAGGATAAAGTAAATGAAAACGCCTGAGAATAACATTAAGGCTGCCCCCCTCCCCCACCCACCTGGTACTAAGTGTCCGGTGAACACGCCGATGTTAGCGGGAAATGTTCAGTAGTACAAAACCTCACACGTGCTTCAATTTGTGACATGTGACAGTGTAAGAGCTGCGAGAGCATGATTCCCATAAGACACGTCTCACTATCACTCAAACAGTGAGGTGTTATGACCTATGTCTCTATTATTATTTTTTTTTTTTATGGTCACATTTCCCCCCCCTATAGTTAATTTCCAGTGCAGTTACTTATCTAGTGCTTTGTTTTTAAGCAGTGCAGTTTTCTAAGCAGTAGTTGGGAGACAGCGTGAGGGGTTGGGAAAAGTTTGGGCTTATTTTTGAACAACTGGAATTCATAGACTGGTAGGGTGACCGAAAGGTTGATTCCCTGAACCAACAGTAACAACTGAGGTGCCCTAAACTCCCTACTCAGATAATAATTGGCCCCAACTAAATTGAAATTCCATATTTTCTTTCTACACAGAGAGTAAAGTAATAGAGAAGTTACTGGTGTGTGCTGGTGCCAGATACCTGGAAATACCAGGTACCAGTATGGGTTTAAATGTGACTAGTATGTATAGCAACTTTTCCAACATCTCAAACAACAGGAATACCATGATGCGCATCTATGACTCTACATACTTCGGTTCTAAATTCAGCATGGCATTAGCTGCATATAACAACTTCAGTTATCAAAACAGCCTTCCGGGAGGGATCTGTGCCATTAACAAGGAGTAGAAGTTGTCCATCAATCAAGCAAAGCAAGTTGCAGAGGCGAGACCACAGTTAACCCTGTTTAGAGGGCCATACTAGTAAAAAGGAACCCCACCCCCCCCCAAACCCCCCACTAAAGCATTTAACCATATAAACATATAACCCTCAAACATTTACAGAAACATAACATGTTTACTTTCCAATGGTCATCTAGCAATAGCAAGTCAAGTGGTACCATATTAATGCATGATGGGAAAGCAAAACACAGCTCAGTGAATGTTTTTTTGTGTTGTTCGGTTTTTGCCTTGTTGAAATGAGGTTCTGGCCATTTGTTCCTCCCTGCTGTTACGCAGACATGCAGTGCTGGTACTGAATAAACAATCTTTTTCCAGAAGACAACTAACCAGACACCTCTGAGCCAAAGTGCTGGGAACTGCCCTCAGATCTTAAAGAGATCTGGCAGATGAAATCCATCGGTAAACAAAGCAAAGCAAGCATCTTCATACTCTGAAAAGCCTATGCTTTGCTGCCTGTCGGCACAAGCTTGTGAGAGCTTCCAACCTGAAAAACTGACGTTTCCATTCTCTGGTAAACCTCCGTGTGGGGTCTGTTCCATAACCAAGGAAGCGGATTAGAACTTCTAAACACTTTGAGATAAGATAGGAAATTCCTATGCAATGCAATATAAAAGTACTGCAAGCTTTAAATATCAGCAGATGCATAATGTCCAGTTGTTGACTCACCACCCACAAAAAAAAAAGAAAAAAAAAACCCCCCAAAAAAACAAAAACACACCACTATAACCATCAGCTTGCACAAGCTGGTGGAGAAAGTCTGTAACTTGATTTGTACTGAGCTCTTTCCATCAGAAACTCTCTTTCTTTTTCAGAGTAAAGTGAATTGCAGAACTTCTTGGTTTGGCCATTGGTGTCTAAATTCACCAGAGGAAGTCCAATGTAATGTAAAGGGCGTTTTCTAATGTCATTGCCAGATGATCCGCTGTGCTGTGTCTGAACAAGAGCATGCTTGGCACCACATCTTAAAGGTGCTTCCAACTGAATGTCCATGTAATGTCAGACAGAGTTTTAACTGTACCCAGCGTTTGAGAATGGACATTAGGTTGATGGAAGTCTGATCTTGTTAATTGGGTTTTGTTAATGCGAAGAGGACACAAAAAGAAGACCAAAAAAAAGACAAAAAAAAAAAAAAATGCACTTCAAAGTATTCCCAAACTCCAGAATGAGCTGACTGTAAAGTAAAACTATGAGACTATAAACTGGAAATTGTTGATATTAGATCAATCCCCAGGGCTGGTAACAATAACAAATCTGGACAATGGTAGAGCATGAAAAACTAGAGGGGAGAGGAAATATTAAGGAAATAGTGCAGGCGGGAATGCTGATGCAAGCAGTGGATAAGTGAATAGCCAGCAATTGGCCATATATAATTAGTAACAATAATGATATTTTTATTATTATTAATAACAATAATAAAAATAACAATAATAAGCGCTCAAGGCAGTTCAAAGTGTTTCTGCAGAACATCCCGTCTTCTCTATGGAAACGACATCATGGTATTTGGTGGTTTGTAGTCCCCATTCATTGTTAGCTATGTCAGCATATTTGCTTGAGCTCCTCCATTTAAGGGCTTTGGCCTATTGACGAGAGTACGATTAGAATTCTTACTGATGTAGAAGGTGTTGGGTGCCGATGTGTCTTCATACTTCAGGTCCAGAAGACTGCTGGTCTTTTGGTCATGGCGGAGCCAAAGAGACACACCCAGGATTACGCATCCAGCCAGCTGAGGGGAGAGGAATAGAGAGAGGGAGAGAGAGAGAGAGAGAGAGAGAGAGAGAGAGAGATGGTCAGATTATTGAGGTTAGGGTCCTGAGTTCATCTCCCTGACCACTCGCACGCAAACACAGCCAAGGTCCTGCACAGAGCTGCTTTCAGAAGCAGAACCAGAAATCTTTGCCACCGTCTTTTTGTTTTTCTACTAGCACAGATTAACATGCTTCAATCTTTTCAAAACAAATATTACGGCACATCTGAGCTCGCCCTCCGAAACCCCATTACCAAACGTGAATTGCTCATTTTTCCACCCAACTCTGACTTATTTTTTCCGTTACTCAGAGGAAGTGCTGTGTTAGGGTCTCTCCGTCAGCAAACGTAAGCGACCTAGTGATCCTCGTGCTCTTATCTCTAACTCCGTCTGGAGTTTGCTTAAACTCTTCAACATAGGCTTGTGGGAAGGGGCGGAGTTCATCCAGATTTGAGTAAAAACATCCATACATAAAGGAACTAAAAGCACACATCCAGCAAGCCTTCTCTGCAGCTATCCGCTACACGACTCCCTTTGACAGAAAACAACCTAATTCAGCTCGGAGAGCCACCCAAACACACAGCGGCACACTCAGCGGGCAGGATGTTCCTACAACTCCACAGATAGAAGAGTTGGGAGGGAGAGTTTTTTTTTTTAAGAACTACAATGAGTGGTATTGTATGGGAGGGGGCCTCTAGACGTGGGAGAGGGGCCTCTGTTTACAGATAAATCACTGTCCAATCAGACGCGGCCCGGGCGCTGCCGAGGCAGCTGGACCTCGTCAGGAGCAGGACAGACGCTGCGGAGGAATGCGGGACACAAATAAGGGAGACGCGGAGACAGCCCAGAGCCCAGCGGGATCTAGCTGAGCGAGCGAGGGAACATCCAAACATACCACTCACAGAGGAGCACTGGGAATACGGGGAGGAGCAGAGGTTTAGAGCAGGAATCCTGTGCTGATCGGAGCGCTCAGTCATTGCCTGAGGAAAACAAAGGGTGCGAGAAACCTGGTGCTCAGCCAACGTGTTTCCACCGATTCCTGAAACCATGTTCTGGAGAAGTTCAAAATTCTTGAGAACTGATTGCAGCAGCCCATGTGATCAAAAACGAAACCTAGTAGACTGTCAGCTGCAAAGTGTGAGTTGTTGGACGAGTCAGATTAATTTGTTTACAGTCAAACACACAGCAGTAACTCACTCGCATCTAAACCGCCTAATCCTTCTGGGTCCGGAGGGTTCTGGAGCCTAGCCCAGTGTTCAGTGGGAGTAGGCAGGAAACACCCTGAACAGACCACTAATCCATCACAGAGAGCAGAACTTCCACTGACCGCCTCTTCTTGTCCCTTATAATTAAACATGCTGTATATAAATGTAACCCCTTTAAAGGGGACCCTGTTTTAGATATAGTCAAAAACCCACAGTTGGAACCCCTTTAGGCCCTTCCCTCCACCCAATGAGCCCATGATTCTCTAATTAGTCAGCTTGCCCAGTCTGTTCTGATTGATGAAACACCACCAGCAGGTCTGCAAGTTTCAGGCAATAAAGATTGTGTTACAAGATGACATCACCTTGTAACAGAGAAAAGGGGAGGACTTCCAAAGAGGAGTTTCAGGCTACTGAGGAAAGTGGTTTCTGTGGGAAAGGTTTCTCCCTCTGGCCTGTTCTTTCAGAGCATTTACATACACAAAGCTGCATAACAGACTAAAGGAATGGGAAGCTTAACAGGCTCTTAAGCCAGCTACATGTAAAGGCTGCCCGGTATTATCCTCCATTCAAATAACAGCGCATTTAAAAACTGAAAACACTCTTTACACTTTGGCTGCACCCATTCCACGGAGTGGCGGGGCGCGGCTAAACAGCTGTAGACTGAATAGACGGATATACGGTCCCATGCAAAAGTTTCAAAACAAAAGTGACTGAACACAATCAATCTCCAGTTCAGTTGAAGTATTTGAGCTTACTATTAAACGTGTCAGATCACATTCCGTCTAAAACAATAATTAAAGTGTGAGGATGTTAATTCTGGACTGACACTCTACTAATTAATTTTAAAACAAGCTGTTCCTTATTAAATTACTCTGACATCTTCATGTCAGCCAGCCCTATATCCAATACTGTCTCAGTTTTCTTTCTACCTCCATCCACCCGCCCCGCCCCGCCCCCACCATCATACAATCTCATGAACCCCCTTGAATCTCCTTTCTCATGTCCTCGTGTTCACACAAAACCCGTCTCTACATCTGTGAACAGCTGCAGAACGAAACATATCCACCCACAGGTCAAACCCAAGGGATTTTCCCTCTTCGAAGGGCGGCTCGCTCACGCCATATAGACGGACCAGTGAGAGGGCAAGGCATTTTCTTCTTGTCCCGTTTCCCAAGGCTACTAACTGAACACAACTCCTGCCAAATGATAGGAGGTCCATAAAACGGTCAGGTTTGTTGCCAATGCGTGTGTAAAGCTACTCTAACAGAATGCTAATATTATAACATGCTAATATGCTAATAATAATAATAATAATAATAATAATAATAATAGAATGCTAATAACAATATAATATTAAACAGTAGATTTTAATTTGTAGATCCCACTAAACAATAAATAAATACATTTTTTTTAAAAAGGACCAGATCATGGAATATTAAAATTAGCCTCATTAATAAAACACCTTTCACTCTCTGGTCCTCATACAGACACTAAACTGCAAAAGCCAATTTACTGTTATTGGGTCATTTAAGCCAATAGAGATCTCATTGACCCATTCAGCTGACAGCGATTTGGCTCCGCCCACTCACACTACTGTTTAAAAAGGTCAGTGTCTACCTGTAATGTTTTTTTTTTTTAATGAAGGCAGCCAATTAGGGGTAATTTACACACTTCAGTCTTAATGACTGAGTGTTAAAACAGCCTGTTGAATTCTAAGAAGCAAAATGGAGGTGAGAAAACGGTCATGCAAAAATTCATTCTGGCTATTTTGGTTCATAACCAAACTAAAAAAACTAAAAATGCAGTAGTTGTAGTTGCAGTATTGACCTCTTCAGGAAATGCTATAACTGATTCTGTAATGATTCTGTATTCTTAAACAGACGACAGATAATTTATTAATTAATATACACCATTTGTCCACCCTGGCTTTCCACTAAATACTCCAAACTGCAAATAATCGATTCACTGTCTGGTTTATTACAGTATAATATACACTGCCTAAGTTTTTGTTACATAATAATGATGACTAATGGTGACAAACATTTGAACAACAGCCTGAGGATCCTTTACATGTCTAAACACGGTTGCAGTCAGGCTGCCGTCACAAAAATCTCAAAATTAATTTCATCATTTGAAACTGCTTATGCTTTTCCAGAACGCTGCCCTCTACACTGTATGAGCACATTATGAATGGGCCAGCAGGAATGGCCTACAGTTACCTGTAATAAAACCTTGTTGCATTATTCTCTTCTTCTATACAGCTATCATTTCAGACAACATGTCCCTGTCGTTTGTCTGCCCTCGGCAGAGCTGCAGAAGTAACCAAACTCTAAAACAAGAAAATCTTGCTCCTCAGTGAACACTGGAAGCGGTTGGGAAGAGTTTCCAGGACCGAAAACAAAAAAAAAAAAAAACCCTCCCCAAAAGAATCAGAGAGACCAAGCCGATTCATGCCTGTAATCTGAACCGTTGCCATGCCAGATCGTGGCCCCCGGAGAGGTATAAAGTTCAACCACTCCTCTACGGGTTTGAGGGTGTCTGACTAAGTGTCTGAGGGACTGATATAGAGTCTCTCTCTCATCCCACTCCTCCCCTCTCTCTTTAGGCCGCCCATTCCAGAGCTCAGTCAGCCCGCTGCTTAGCGACCGGGTAAACACGAGCACTGCCAAAGGGTGAGGCTGGAATCACAGCTCATCGGCCTCTAGCTTTCACAAAACTCTTCACCACCACCTCATTCCTCCCGCTCGCTCTGACTACATCTTGCTTCTGAGGTTAGATCATTGGTGATCTCGCCTAACCCTGGAACAGGGGCTTCCCCGAGTATGTTTCGTTTTGACTTTGAGAGGTCTGAAGCCGAGGTTAGCCGGATCTAGACAACAGTGTTTATAGGCTGTACTCTTTTCCTTCTGTATTTTATTAATTATTTATTTTTAAAACTACAAACACAAAATCTAAATAAACGGAAAAGGCTTAGGGAACTCCTGCTACATTAGAGGTTCCCAAGAGCCACCACTGGTTAGTCAGTCAGCCATTTCTGGATCATTCTGTCATTCCCCTCCAGCTGTCTCCTGTACTCATCTCAAATGGCTACTGTACATTATGTCAGACCATCACAGAGCCCCACCCCACCAGACCACCACACCACAACCCATTCACATGCATGCCCCACCTCATAAGCGTCCAACTGTCACTCTTAAAGTCTAAATAAAGACCAGAGTAAGAAGTTCTTTCCACTCAGAAACACGATTGATTAAAAGTATTCAATTTCAATTACACAGCAACCATAGCGCCATACAGGCATCAACGCACAACCACTTCTAGGCCTGTATCCTTGAGAGAAACCATTTGCGGAAACTGGTTAACCAACTTTGAGAGGATGAAGCATCACTAATAGATGTGATGGAAGCATAGAAGAGAGTCTAGAACCACCTACAGATGCAGGAAAAGGAAACTCACTTGACACAAAACGACCAATCACAAGCCTGCTACTACGACATGATGGCTGCTGCCCAGTTCAGGGGCTGATTGCATTATAGAGCTACTAGGCCGTTCCATTTTGAAGGCTCCTTCATATGCGGCTGAGAAAGGCATCCATCTTTAAGGCAAAGTGGGATGCAACGGTTAAATCCTTCACCATCCAACGTATCCCAAAGTGAACTGTGCACTGGTGCCTCCAGTGTTGGTAGGTCACAGGAGCAGTGTTGGGCAGAACCGCAGTGCTTTAACACAAACAGGAGATCTGTGGAGCAGACCGTCTCATTTCGGTTCAGCCTTGATAGTCTATGCGGTCTTCGAGAGACATACCTTTGTAGACCCCGTCCTTCCATTTGGGACATCTAGAACACAGACTCACCATATAAACAGCCCCTCGGAAACACAGAACTATACAACAGATGGAGTGTCTTTGGCTGAGACTACTGTTCAACAGGCTGAGCTTGGAGTAATGAACCTTGATTCATATCAGACCAACGCAAAACCATACATGGAATCGTATATACGTGGAAGCATGGATAGCCAATCAGAATGCAACTGGCAAATCCCAACAGTGTGGCCAGATTAACACTAAAGATATCCGTGCTGGTTGGCTGTAGTCTGCAGACGAAGGCTTAGGTCAACAGTCAACAGCTGAAAGAGTAAAGAGGGGCACAGACCCTCCTGATCGCATTTCAGATTAGCTGGAGTACATCAAACAGCGTAGTAGATTACGAGCGTGATCTAGTAGCGTATACTGGTGAGCAACTCAACAGTCAATGAAAACTGACAGCATGAAAAGAAAATACAGCAAGTAACACAGGACACGGTGTGTAGCATACACTTTTAATGGACTTAATGTAAAATCACAACTAAGTTCATATACTGCTTAAAGTTCATAAAACAAAAAAACATTTTTTTAAAAATGCATCTCAATTTATACATGTTAACAGCAGCAGTTTGTTTATGTTTCTCCAACCAAGAGATAAAAATCTGCAAGTTTTGGGTGAGTACAGCAAAACCGTAGAAGCGGAGCACTATGTTGTGGTGTAGCATACTTTGGTACCGCCCAAAACACCTGCAGAAACCAGTCCGATATGATGTATATACCCAGTCGGTTCATAATCTGTAGCATCTTCAAGGCTTTAACACATGAAAGATGACAGCGTGCTCCACCCTCATCCCCGAGAGCCACAGCTGTAGCTCTTAGGTCTGAAACCTGCTGCTGCAACATGAAGATGTGCTAAAATGCATGTCATGCCAAAAGCTCAGGCGTGATATCTGCATCCAGCGCCGAGAAAGTTCAACCGGTGCAGCTCAACAGCAGCGTTTCTACAGCGTCTGCGTCTGTTCTAGGTACAATCAATACGGTACCGTCTCGCACCTTGTGTCTGGCTTCAGTTTGCATGAAATGGACTGATGAAAAACTTGAAGCCTGGATATACAATGTTTAAAAGGCTGGGTACTGGGTTGGCTTCAAACTTTGTCGATTGTTAATAGAATTTTTTTTTTCTTGATGTAACTTTAGAGTTTTAAATATAAGAGTTTTTGTTAAAGAGTTTTTGTGGTGGGTGTGGCGCAGTGGATAACATCACTACCCACCAGGAAGCTACTGTTCCATGTGGGAGACTGGGGTTTGATTCCTGGTCTGGGTGTCTACACTGTGCAACACCAATAAGAGTCCTTGGGCAAGACTCCTAACACTACACTGGCCTCCATGTAATTAATTAAGCCTTGTAAGTCGCTCTGGATAAGAGCATCAGCTAAATGCCATAAATGTAAATAACTCAAAAGTAACCAATTAAAACTGAATATTTTTAAAGCAGTGCAGTAAATGAGTTATCATTACTTTGGGCTGCTGTTGTAGGTTGTGGACTGTTAACTAGGTCTGCATGACACTGAAAAACTGACATGTCAGTTGTGTATATACTCCTGATATGAAAAAAAAAACCAAGGTTTTACTTGAACAACATTATTTAAAAACATTATTCATTATAAAATGACTAAAATAAAAATAAGGCTGAAAAATGACTTGTTAACACACTTGTGAGTGTACACCATCTATTTCTGGAACACCCAGTTTTAGTTTCAGTGGACCAAACACAAAAGCAGAACCAAACACAAACAGATATCGGATTGTGATTGTTTATGATCAGCACTCCAACTGTGATTTAAATTCCTTTCTAGGAACCAGGAACTCCCAGGAAGTCCAGGCCTGTTATTTGGCCAGCAAGGCCAGAACGGCCCCCTTCTCAGTTAGCTGTGGTTGCGACGTCCCAGCATATAGCTGTTTGGTTGCCTCTGATTGGTCGAACTCATCTACAGGCAGTTTACAAGCTGTTCCCCAAAGATACAGATATGAGAAAATAGCAGCTCCTGTAATTTGAATATCCCACTCTTCTTAAACCATGATTTCAATATAAAATCGATTTATCTTTAAGCCCTGTTTTGCAGCAAGTAGCAAAATAAACTAGGCATCGCATGTCCTGATGTGGGAGTATTGACCATACACACATTACAATGGCGATGCTGAAACGATATATTGTACAGCCCTACTGGTAACAGTAACAGCCCTATATAAAATGAACACAATTCTGCTCTGAGGAGATCTATGTAATCTGATGCAGCCCCCACCCCCCCCACCATCTTCCTTGCTCAAATCACTGTTTGTCAGATATTTCCGCTTGGGCTGCCACTGTTTTTATTTTGTCTAAGTGTCCTACTGCATGTCTCTCACGGAGTCTTTTAAATATTTTGAAGTTTGTCTTCCTGGGTGGGGTACAAATTCAGCATTTCCCCCTCAAAAAAAAAACAAAAAAAAAAAAAAAACCCCAAGTGCACCATCACACAGTGTGGAGCAGCCTTTTTTTTATTTATTTTTTTTAAAGCTGAAACTATTTGCGTTCTTTAGTCACAACATATCTAAAACAGTCTCTTCCCCAAGGCTGACACTTCTCTTATCGTCGCCATGTCAGTCTCGTGTCCTTGGACATGGTACAGTAAAATGCTACGCTACCGTGATCAAAGAGGTCCTTGAACGCACTTTTAAGACCCAGGCTTAAGAGCGCTCTGGAACTACCTTCTATCTAATAAACCGGCCCCGAAGCGGTGAACGCACAAGCGGTATTGTCAGGGTGAATGATAAACTGCAAAGTTGTGAGACTGCTTATGAATTATTTACGGCATCTTCTGAAATAGGGTTTCTAAAGCCGTATAATACTAAATCAGATGATTGAGCTCAATGTCTAATTACCCTAAGTGGGGGGAAAGAGGGCGGACGTACACAATGGCTTTTTCCGATTAGGTGCGGCACCAGAGTGTGCTGCGCTTCCCATAAAGCTCCCCCCAAGCGAAAGAGGAAGCCTTAAGTGTACAGTCTTATCTCTTAATCTGCGTGGAAGATTAAAGAGGCGTTTCCTTACCCTGAATAATAAACATGCCAAAGAGTTTTAAATCCAGCGGTCTGAAGTACTTGGAGGCCAGGATATTCCATCTACTCCAAATTTCATTTTTAGACCCTATATAGGATTTCTTAATACAATCGCATACAAAGGCATTACAATGTATTCTCCCATCTGATGCCTGAACCTTGAGTATTGACCACTTCAGAGTGCCTACACCGATATTTACTTGATTGAACACAACCACCCTATAAAAGCCTGATATGTACATGGTTCCATGCTTTAAATATATGATATTGGTGAGGCCTCGGTAAAAGAGTGTTCGGTCTTCTGTCCACATTGCCAACACTCAAGTACCGTCAGAAACTGTGTTGTGACGTCGGTCACTGGTAGTAGTATCTCCACTGCTGATACAGACATGGCCTTAAGGCCTTGCAAAACTAAAATCACCCGTCAGTCATTTTGGATGACTGAAATTATTTCTCAAAAGTTTCTAGCTTTCGCAATCCTGTGGGAACGTTGCAACAACTGGCAGCATTTTTTGGATCAGCAAACTCAAGCATATGAGACCGCAGAAAACCTTCTCACCTTAGAGCAGTGTGGTGAGCACTGTTCGTTTACATGAGATTGAGCTGGTTCAGGCTTCAGTTGGGAGCTACCAAGCCCCAAGTACTGAGCGTTCAAGTGCAAGATAGCTAATCAGCAAATATGGCAAGTTTAGGATTGGGGCCTAGGTTCGATTCCTCTCTCACGTGTTCAATTCCTCATGACGGTGTGGGTTTCCTTTGGGTGCTCCGGTTTCCTCCCGCAGTCCCCTGACATGGCCCTGTGTGTCTGCCCTGTGGTGGACTGGTGGCCTGTCCAGGGTGTTTCCTGCCCTCCACCCAAAGAGCCCTAGGAAAGGCTCCAGCACCCCTGCCACCACACTTCCCCCACATCCCAGAAGGATAGAGGGGTTTGGACGATAAGCGAGGGAGTGAGTGGGTAGAACTGCTTACTGGTTACATAAAATGGGAGCTACAGACAAAATACTGAGTCAATTGCTTTCACCTCCTCATTAATTAAACAAAAGTTCTCAGCAACGAAATACCAAAGAAACAAATGAATGTGCATATATTATTAAACACCATGCAAACAAACCCACTTCAAAAGGGCTACAAGCCATTACTGCTTCATAAGCATTATGATAATACTCTGCGCACAACGGCTATTCAAAAAGCCTTGGTGTCATTTGCTTCTCTTAATAGCAATGGCAATCTCGGGCTATGTTTGGCCTGTCTAGAGCTGTGCTGGAGGCGTTCAGAGAGAAGAGTGCTGCTCCGGCACAATCTCCTGCTTCTTGCCAAGATGAACACCATTATATGTTAAATGTCTACTTGGGTGAGAGGCAGGAAACTCCGGCTGTGTGTGAGGCTGGCAGGCAAGGATAAAATACAATACAGCTCATTTCCTAGTTCCAGTCATGCTAAACGTCCAACCTTTCATTTTTCAGAAGACTGTATGAGTGAAGCTAATAAGCTAATAGCTTACCCTAATCTTCGAATGACTAAATCAAATACATGGCAATGGTAATCTTTGACTTGGGAAGAAAAAACGTAAAGACAACAAGCAGGCTTACCTGAACATCAAAGAAATCTTGTAAATCTAATATGCACACTAAAAAGAAAGATGGGTGGGTTTGGAAATGTGAAAACAAGTCCACATCCTTTACATTAAACATGGTTGTACACATTTTTATTACTGTTCATTTGCTGAATTTAACATACCAGGAGAAGGCGAAGCATAAGGCGGGCTCTAGGGCTGAACGATTTGGAAAGAATATCGAATCGTGATTTTTTTTAATCAATATTGCGACTGTGATTTAATGTCCAATATTTTCTGGGAACTGAACTCCAGGCCTGATTATGATCACTAAGACCAGAGCAACCCCAGAGGTCTTAGTATATTGTTGTCTACTTGCCGCTGATTGGTCCAAATCACCTACAGGCAGTTAACAAGCTCTGATATGTTCATGTTTCCCACTCAAGATTTAATAATTAGCCTAGAATTAAAACTACAGCACTCGCAATTTAATACTGCACTCTTAAATAGAGATTTCATATGTATCAATGTTTTCTATCATTCATTTGGGTTCTTGTTCACATTTCCCTTTTCCATCCTAACCGGTGCTGCAGTTCTGGTTTGCTAGTGTGGTAACATGCAAAGCTTTTGCAGCTATAACGCTATGATGTCAGTTTCACTTGAGGTGGAAGGAGCAAATCTGACGCCGAAGCTGGTGAACCTGAGGTCGAACTTCAGCCTCACCTTACTCTCAATTACAGTGAGGGATTTATACATTCACATCGCCGACATGCAAAATTTAAAAGTAAGGATTTAAAAAGGTGACAGCTTTCTCTCAATAGAAAAAACAGATGCTCAGCAAATCACAATCATGTAAAATCGCATGCTTCATCATACTCATATTGTGACCACAGTCATATTGTGAATCACAGTAACATTGCATTGTGTGGTCTTTGGGAATTCCCAACCCTAGTAGTCATATTCATAGTACTGAACAATATTGTCTTATGTACATGCATAGATTCATTCATTTCAGTTCTTACTGCCCATCTCTACTGTCTTGGATATGCCCTTATTTCTGGGAAGCCCCGAGTACAGCCACCCCCAGCTAAGTGGTCTTATAAGACAGACCCCTCTTAGACTCCTCCTGTTCCCTGTCAGGGGCTTGGTGGTTATTTCTACCCCGTGACTAAGTGATATGGGGTTGTAGAATGCCTGGCACGTCAACACTGGGGCCCAAAGCACTGTGACCGTGATTCCAGTCAGCCGTCTATTCGCCTGCCAGCTCAAATTTACTCTTACAATTTCAGGCTCACTTTTACAGCCCGGCTGACCTTGTCTTCGATACGGTAGTGACACAGACTGCATTCCTACAGCAGCTTCTTTGTGGTATTTTGCCATTTACTCAATAATAAAGTCTGACGGGATGCACTTTCAATGAATGATTCAGGGTGTGGTTTCTCTCAGAAGGAGCTGCTTTATCCTGTGGCCAGTGTCCACATCCGCTAAAATACGTCTGGCCACCTGTTGGGCGTATGGACTGATTGGTACACTGGGCGAGGCCTTATGCTAATGGAAGAGAACAAATCTAATGTGTAATGGTGATTGCCTCATTCCCGACATGCTTTCAGGAAGACCCATGTGGTCAATGCATTCGTTTTTGCGGTTCCTTCTCAACTGACCATGTCCTTTCATTTTTACATGTGCATGTTTTAGAGTAGCCTCAATAATAAGATTTCGTCCAATGTGCACACAGCCTTAGTGAAGACCGTGTGAAGGCAGAATCATATGCTATGGCCGAATCGCTGGGTGGAAAATATGATTCACACTTTGCAGTCTTTGTTTTATGTTATAGTGACTCGCATGCTCTTTAAACGGAACATTTCTGCGGAGAGGCATCAATCAAATGAACGCGTATCCAAAGTATGTGCCGAGGCTGATCACAAGTAGGAAAATGAACAAGGTTTAGTCTGCCCGAGGCAAACTGGATCTGAACCTCTACCACATGGTGCTGTGCTGGAAACCAGCAATCTTCTCACTGTAAACCCACACTGCAGATGTTGTTCCATAAGCTGTGGTAGATTTCAGCAGGGGTGGGTTTAACCACTCTTATCATTTTCCTAACCCCTTAAACAGGATTTTAAACCTCTGCCAAAACCCCACAAGACAAAACTTTCCGGTCACTGGGAACAGTGATTTGCTACTAGTGTGGTCATGTGTGAAATCTTTCACAGCTATAAAGCCGAAGCTTAAGCTCGAATTGAACTACTGCGCCATTTAAGGTGGAACAGGAAAACTCGACCAAGAACTGATTCGTTGTGGGGGAGTTTCCTGTTCCACCTTAACTGGTGTAGCAGTTCCATTCGACTGGCGTCGTCACATGTGCAAATCTGTCCCAGCTTTGAAACCAAAGCCAGGTTATTAAATCTGAATTTATCAGCTTCTTGGTCGAGTTGTCCCGTACCACCTTAAATGGCGCAGCAGTTCCATTCGACTTGTGTGGTCATATGGTAGACCTTTCCCAGAGATGAACCTGAAGCCATCTTATTTATGTGAATTCATCCGTTCCACCTTAAATAGTGCAGCAGTTACATTCGACTAGCGTGGTCATGCGTGAAATCGTTCCCAGCTACAAGCTCTGGTCAGCTTCTTACTGGAATTCACCAGACGCTTATTCGAATGTTCCGAGTCCACCTTAAATGGTACAGCAGGTCTGTTCTACTAGTGAAGGCGCGTGCGAAATCTTTCCCAGCTGCGGAGCTGAAGTCAGCTTCATTTAAGGTGGAACGGTAGAAGTCGAATAAGTAACGGGCGAATTAGAACCCAAACTTCAGCACCGTTTTCCAGCTTCTCGGTTAAAAAGTGGTGGTTTTATAAATTGGGTCTGCTGGGTAGAAGAGGCCACTGTTCTGGCTCAGACACCTCTCCCCAAGTGAGTCCGTTACGTCTCCACTCAGAAGTAAACTGTAGGCATTCACGCCACCGTTAGTTTTAACCCCAGCCTCGTGGCCTCTCTCCCTCTCCTCTCTTCCACACACCAGACTACACAGCGTGCAGCTCACACACCAAAGCCAGCTACACATGATCCTGTCAGCTCCTTGCATGCAAAAATCTGCCATGGCGCTCTCACCTCCCAACCCTCATGATGATAAACAAGACCAATGGCGGACGAACGGCAAGCTTTAATGGCTGAAGCGAGACGCGCGCTCAATCCCGGAATGAATGACCACTCACCCAGAAGATGAAATTGAAAAAGAAGAGCATGTATTTGATGCATTTCGTGCAGCCTTCCACACCCATGTTGCCTTCTCTTGAGGTATGCGGCTCCTGTTAGCGTAAGACTGGGACGGTGCAGACAGAGCGAAGGTCCTGCAGAACTAACACAGGCTCCTGTACCACTGTGAGGCTTTTGTGTGAATGTCGAGCTGCGACGACGTCACACGGGCAACACCCAACTGCTCCCCCCTCCCTCCCTCCTTGCCCCGAGCAAAGAAGAGCCTGTTTGCATACAGCTCCTCCACTTTGTTCAGGTGCTGTTTCCCACCATTTCTTTGCTGAAACTGGACCACTGCAGAAAAACACCCTCAGGTCAGCTTTAGCCTCCCTATGTGCGCATTCTGAACACAAGAGCATTAGGCCTGCTACAAGACATCAAACAAACTCCAACTCTATATATATCGTGGTGCACAGTAGATGTGTAGACCACTATATATATAATTTATTTATTGCTTATATAGACTATTTCTTATATAGACTGTGCAGTCAGTGTATTCATAACCATTTCGTGTAATAACTTTCTGGAATGGAGCTTTCAAAGTCATTAAAGGAGCAATATGTAAGGTGACGTAACAAGGATTGTAGTTTAAACCCATCCAAAATGAATGAAAATAAGCAACAGAATGTGAAGGAATAGCAATTCACGGTGTGCCAAAGATGGATGCCTATGTACCATACTGCAAAGACATTTTCTAAAGTTAGCATGCTAACCAGCTAGCCCTGACCACAAGCTCAAGTCAGTTTCTTATTCAAATTTAACAGCTTCTTATTCAAATTTTCCCCCTCTACCTTAAAGGGTACAGCAGTTCAGTTCTACTAGTGTGGTCGCATGCAAAATCCTTCCCAGCTACGGAGCTGAAGTCAGCTTCATTTAAGGTGGAATGGGAAAACTAGAATAAGTAGCGGGTGAACTGGACCCCAAGCCTTAACGGGTGTGCGTGGGTTGACTTCAGCAGATTACATCATCGTACATATTGCTCCTTTAAGTTCCTCACATGTCTTCCTCAGTAGGGTTCCCGATGGTTTGATGTAAAATGTTCTGTTCTAGAGAAACTTAGCGAGTCAGAATTGAGAGTAAACAGACATCTGAAGAGTTTGATGATTCTTAAAGCTAGACGTCACTGAAAGCTATTACACAAAATAGCCTAGCCAAAAATTCTCAGTGGGCTCCTTTTAACTTCAGAAGTTCACATCACTTTCATTTATGTCCAATATGTTTACATTTACATTAAAAAAATGTAATTCAAATCATTTCAATCTCACATGTATATAGCAGTGTGTACATATAGGCCGCAAGCAGTGGCCTGGCATGCCTGGTGTCAGGCAGCACCTCTGATGACTGAGAAGTAGTAAGAAATCATCAGCCATCACAGTAACTCCTGTTAGAGGGGATATCAGACAGATTCCTACAATGAAATAAGGCTACATGTGGTTTGTGGTGAGGCTTTCCCCTGTGTGACGTGCACTTTAGGTTCAGACTTACCTTTTTACCATACAAGCACATATATCGCTTACAGTATTTATGAGCTGCATCGACCATTTAAATTGGTCTGATATGAGTAAAATGAGCAGTTATCACCTGTCTGAAATCTCTACAGCAGTTAAGGCATTTGCATGGCGCTATAGTGAAAGCAATAGGAGTGTTCATTTGCCTTAGTTCATGAGCAGTTCTGAAATTTCAACAACTTTAATTTTCTATATTTGTAAGAGCAAATTCAGCTCCAAAACTATCTATTCCATATTTCTGCAGTTGTGTGTGGCTTGTATTGGCAGAATAACTGGATATATGTATTAAAATGTATCATAAGGCTGGATGTACTTTCATAGGCATTTAAACCATATGATGAGCATGCAATGTGACTTTGGAGCTAAGAGAAGTACAGGTCTTTTCCTAGAACTGCCGGATGCCGCCCTCTAGTGGCTATGAGCAGATGTTAGAAGATTAGGCCTCATTTCCAGGCTTCGTAGCTCCCTCTAGCTGAAGCAGTGCTCTATAGAAGGGCTTCATGCTGTATCCACAGTGGCCAAGTCTCCGCCCTCACAAGACAACAGAGGCAGGCAAAAGTCTGTACTACGGCAGCCAGAAGGTGATGGACCTTTCTGGTATGACTGTGATGTAATAGATATTACCGGGTATTGCTTGCAGTCATGCTGACCACCAGCATAGGTAAAGATGCTGGAGTAGATGCAAGTTAAGCAATACACCTTACTAGATGCTATGCTAATGCTAATCTTATCCTCTGAAATGATGTAATGCTCTACCACAAATACGTTATATGGACAAGCATTTTGGGCCACACCTCCTGATCATAGAACATCACAATAACTTTGAACCGGGGGCTTCGAGTCTAGGTTTGGCGAATGCCGGGTGAACGCGAATGCCGGGTGAACGCTGTTGACCTTTGAGTTTGGCGAAGAAGGGATAAAGCAATCGTTGTGCATGAGTCCACCTTAGTTCCAGTAAAGGTAGACCTGCCTCAGCATGGCAAGACAATATGGACAATTGTATGCTTCCAACTTTTGCAGAGTGGGGAAGGACCTCTTCTGTTCCAGCATGACTGTGCTCCAGTGAACAAAGCAAGGTCCATAAAGGCATGGTTGTGTGAGTTTGGGTGTGGAAGAATTTGTTTGGCCTGCAGGAGCTCTGACCTCAATGCCTTCAGACTCTTATGGGATGAACTATGATGAAAACTGGGAGCCAGGCACTCTTGTCCAACATCAGTGTCCGTCCTCAGAAAAGCTCGTCTGGATTAAATTCCCACACACACTCTCTAAAACCATGTGGAAAGCAGTCCCAGAGGAGTGAAAGCTGTTGTAGCTGCAGAGTAGGGACCACCCTATTAATGCCCAAGTGTTTAGAATGGGATGTGATGAAGGCTCCTGTAGGTGTAGGTGTTTAGGAGTCCTGTTATAGTATTTATCAAAGACCTCTTCAGAAATCTGGAGTGAGAAGATGAGCCCAACGACTGCAAATCTGTATTTACTGCTTTCAAAATTCAAGATTAGTATGACTACTACTAATGAATACAGTACAACTTTACCCTCTGGTATTGGCTAACAGAATTTTCCTGCCACCATTGACCTGATTTCTGTGATCCTATTGGCTACCTTCTTAAGAATCTTGAGCTCCGATTTACCAACTGAATCCTGTAATCTGTTCAGTTAGTTGAATCACGGGACTTCCATAGGCTGTAACTTGACTGGCTAGTATAGCCAGCAATATAATGCAATTCAATTCAATACAATTCAATTCAATTCAATTCAATTCAACTTGTCATTATACTAATACTGGGTTGTACAGTATAACAGAACACAGTCAAGCTCCTCCCCCAGTGGAGTATAACATATATATGTGTATATAAATAAATAGTGTAGTGCAAAGACAAATGGACAAATGGACAAAAGCAATGTGCGTAAACAGTACAGTAGGACATGTGCAAAGTGTAGAGCAGTGTCAGTAAGTATGGGTTGTAAACAGTATAGAGATATAAAGTGTACAGTGCGGGTAGTAGAGCAGATTAATGTTCAGCTAAACTGCTTAGTACAGACGTTCAATATATAAATAAATATAGATAATAAATAGCAATATGACTGATGTAGGTTGGATCCAAGAAGGGTGGCTGGGAGTCCAAGAAAGCATAATTGTCCTCAAGCCCATTTCATATCAGAGATGGTAATCACGCCGCATGACGTTCAATACACTCCTGTAATAATCAGTCCAGCAAACATACACACTAGATAGAAGAACTCTGACCAGGGATTTGATAGAAATCCCCTCAGTAGGTCACTACTGTAAACCTACATGCACCTGCCACACTTATAGTATAGCTATGTATAGCTATACGTCATATGGAGGAAAAGCCACCAACATGCAGTGCAAACACAAACCACTTTTGCCTCATACGGGTCACATCCAGTGTGGAATGACAAGGTTCCGGATCACTATGATGAGAAATCAGCTTCACATCTGGTGAGACATGGTGTTCACACTTTCTCACTTCCTAGTTGGGTAGAATGCCTCACTTTCCCTCCATTACTCAGCTTCCCGTTAAAATCAGGATGATGAATATTCAAGTTGACGGCCTAACATGGAGTGGTATGCTGGTTGACATGAAGTAATACAATAACAAGGGTAACAATGCTTGGCTAATGGTATATAGACATGTATCAGTCTTAGCTAATGTAACATAATGGGCAGTTAGTGTTCTCCTGCAAGCATGCTTAGCTGGTGCTGCGTTATTGGCTGCGATAGCACATTACATTTCTCAGAGGAAGCACATCCTTGGTTGCTTGGTAGCATTGTGTGGCAGGGGACTATGTAAAGTGGGGGAGTTGACTAAATCTATGGAAAAGTGGTAAACATAGTCGCCCAGAAGGACTCAAACATGCCACCTACAACGGATCTAAATCCAGCTCTTCCATTTGTGTATCTTGTGGGAATTATGATTGCTTAACATGGTAATGGTAACAGTATCATCACTGTGTGCCAACCATTCTTTGAACTGTTCTTCTGTGTTTCTACTGCTTGGTCTTGCTCTCTGTTGACGTTGATGCCGTTGATAGGGTTGCCACCCATCCCATAAACTACGGAGTCGTCCTTTATTTGGCAACTAAAATGCGTCCCATATTAAACCAATACGAGAAGCGTTTGTGCGGTATGTCCCTAAATGTCCGATATGCAAGTCTGTCACACACACACACACACACGAATTATCACAATCCCCCTCACCCTATCCCCACACCAACCCCCTTGGACTCAAATACAGGACAGGATTGGTTTCGTATTTCGATAAATGTCCAATACACACGTCTGTCACTCACCCATGAACCCCCCATTGCAAACCCCCAGTCTTTTATTTTCATTTCTGACAGGTGGCAACCCTAGTCAGTGACATTCATTGGTTCCAATAAAAACTAGTGCAACCCCAGACTGGTTCCCTAAACAGCACCAGGGTTCTAGGAATCCAGAACGGGGCTATTTTGGGTTGAAAGACAGTGATCTCTTTCAGGGTTCGGTATAGGCCTACAAGTTCTTGGCTATCGATCCTTTTTTTTAGCTTCACAAGTTCACCATATGAATCATACCTCTTTATTCATGTGTGGTAAGTGTTTCTGATATGTTTAACATGCTTATTTTTAATATATGTCTGATTTATTTTTTATATGCTTGGCTAAAATGAATGCTGTCATGAATATTCAGTAGGTAGCTATATATGCTAATCATTCAGATGTGATATGCAAACAACGTCATGCAGTGCGAGCTTTAAGCACTGACACTGACTCACATGTGCAATAATCCGGTAGGACTTTTTTCCATCACTTAGTCTAATTAGACTGATCTTAGGCCTGTATGTAAGTTTCAGCAATAGATGAACGTCAGTCATGAGCTTTTCAGGCCATGCTGAGGTATTTCTATTTGAGATGCCTAAAGACTTCCCTGTCGGGCACTTATTGTGCCTCTATTGGCATCTACATCAAAGTGACCTAATTCATCTGTTGCAGCTATAGGGTGATGTGCAATTCAATGTCAATAATCAAATATGAATGTACATATATAAATAATCACAAACAAGCCCCGCAGAATAGCATTTGTGATGCTGTCACTAAGAAATCGAGGTTGTATCCCAGCTGATGTTGAAAATGGGTCAAGAAATGGTCACAACACTCACAAATAAGTTGCTTTGAAAAGTAGGCCACCAAAGATTTCATATTTCATATTTCATCTCACTTGTTTCCACAAGACGGTGCTGTTGAGCCATGAGGAGGTATCCATAGCAGGGACCATAGTGGGGGCTTTTTATGTGATTTTATATTAGATTCTATCTATATTTGATAGAATGCTATTATTTAAAAATACTATATTAATATTACTTAAATAATATATATATATATATATATATATATATATATATATATATATATATATATATATATATATATATATATATATATATATATATATATATATATATACATATTATTAATTGTTTAATAATTATAATTATTTAATAATTATTGTTATTGCTACAATATTACACAGCTAAGTCACATTATGACCCAGACCAACCACCATGTGCAGCACAGACAGAATCTAGACAGGATGGGAGTGACTCCAAGAAGGTTGTCACAGGTATATCGAGCCATGCTGACTGCAGTGCCCCCCACAACTAACCCATCCACCCCAGGGAAGACAATCAGCATGAATGGCTGTACATGAACTGCAGGAATGGATTCACACACAAATGGGTTGAGAGTGCCTTCCGCATGAATGAGTGGACTCAGAGAATGCCATGAAAACGTGACTGCCTTCATTAGCTGTGTGCCGAAGGTGGCCATAATAATGTGACTCCACTGTGTATACTGGACTC